>SWCR01000008.1:1469979-1696223 GCA_007556565.1 Elsinoe fawcettii | reverse complement strand
AAATAAGACTTAGACTTTCTACTCTATAACCTTAGTATTCCTAGTAGAGATACTAGGGTCGGATAGGCCGTAGGCCGTCGTAGAACTAGAATATATACTATATAGTTTAGGTCCTAATGTTAGTCTAGTATTAAACTAGCGACGCTTCGATATAGGATCTCTTATACTATACTACTAGACTACTATTAGACAACTATAGTAATATAGTATCTACTAGGTCCTATTATACATTTAGTATTCTAGTTAGGTAGTATATAGCTTCTAACTTACTTTAGTTTATAATAGTACTTATATCTTAAATACCTTAGAACTTATATAATACTATCGAGTATTATAGTAAGATTCGTATATAATTACCTTCCTTATAATCTCGTTTAAGTTCTCTATAATCGAGTATCTTACATTAAGTATCGTTTATATATAATCCTTTCCTAGCCTACTCTCGAAAGCTTCGTACTAGCCTACTCTACTGGCTTATCGACTAAGATAGGACATAGAGGAGTGTAGCTAGAGGACAAGTAAGAAGGCCTCTTAGGTTAAGCGCCCAAAGAGATGTAAGGAATGCCTGTCAGCTTGAACGCCCTCTCACTCAATCTTGGCTGCTGTCGAGGCTTCCATGTGTTCAACGGATCAGGCTTACCGTTCCTCATTGGCTCTACAAACGCCTTAATGAAAGGTTGCAAAGCCATTGGCCAGTGACTGTGACCATCTTGCTGCTCGAACAAGTCTCGCTTCCGGATCAAATCTTGTTGCGTAGCTGTAGATGCGGGCATCATGCACACGTACGTGACGAGTCTATCTGTCGAGCCTGTGGGTGACACATTGTAGTGAGGCGTTCGGGAATCCCCTGTTGTGGGTCAGTGGGTGGGCTGGAGCTACTCGCAGAGTCTGACGTACAGAGAACCAAGTCGCCTGGCTCCGCATTCACTTTGACCCATTCACAACCTTTGTCGGCAAGCCACTTCAAACCGGTTTCTTTGAAGAGATATATCTCGTTCGTCCATCTGAAATCGCGTGGCTCATCCCTGAAGACATTGTGATATTCCTCGCTGAATTTGTGCCCCCCTCTTAAAGCCATAAGACCACCATCTTCGCTGCCATTAGGTAGCAAATTGACCAAGCCTTGGACACAGCGCAAGCCGCCTCTCTCTGGATCTGCGTGTCTGAAGTCAGATTCCTAGCCGCTGGTGGCGTTTAAGAATGTTCTACTTACCTTGGTCTTGGTGAGGCCAAGGAAGGTTTGCAGGCAGATCCTTCCGATTCGCAAGCGACACGTTTATTGCGTCGAAAGACACAATTAGATCCTTGTCTTGGTACAGAGTCTCGAAAGCTCCAATCACCCCAGGCTCTGAGCGGATCGCCCATGTGAAAGTCTCATGGGTTGCGCCGTATGCTTGAAGAAGACCTTTCTGGTGGATGACAGGCAAGCATTCCTCGCGATGAGTGGAGACATCATCACGCTTGTATCCAAGTCCGAAGCCTTCGAGCCACTCTTTGATGTCTTCAGCATAGGCCAACGCCCTCTCTTGTGGGACGACCCCTTTGACCACGGCAAATCCATCGCGTACTAGATCTAGAAAGTGCGGCGTCAGTCTCAGCATCCGTGTGAGCCAAGGTGACGAACCATCTCGGAAATCTCCATATGTTCTCCGCTCGTCTAGAACGTCCAGGACAGGTGTGTCGTGAACAACGACGGGAGGAATTGCGTGTGTTGTCGCGGGGGAAAGCTTCGGGGCCTGATTGAACTCGCGATGTGATGCGCTCGAAGCTACAGCAGCGGCGGCCATGGTGAATCAAGGATTGGTAGTATCGATGAGTAGGTCTTTCAGATCCGTGGCACAGAACTTGAGATATTCCACTGGCTGAGAGCAGAAAGGAAGCATCAAATAGCTCCTCTCATCTGCTTCGGATTCGGTCCGTCGAGTTCGGTTCGCAGCCTCTCGGTTGGTCGGGTTCGGTTGACCAACTCCTCCACATCGTGAGCCCGGATTCGCCAGGTCGGGATCTTGCTTGTTTCCGAGCATGGTCACCCCGCGATCACCCCGGTAAGTTGGGGTAGTCTGCTCTGATATGCAGATAATCATGCATGGTAATGTTTCCGGAACGACTTTGAGTTTTGCTCTGTGGAGTATTCTGGGAACGCCGTGTGGAGGCTTCGCCGTGAAGAGATCAAGTGTGATGTTCTGCGGCGGCTTTGAATTGCCAGGAATAGTCGCCAAACACAAGGGAGCGTGAGACTGGCGTTCTACAGGTTGATCATGGCCAGTGTCTTATGCTATCTACATTCGGAGTGGCCATCAACTGGTATGGTTGCAACGTCATAAGCATTTCACTATCAGGTGGCCCAGTCAACATCTTGTACGCAATCCTGCTTTGCATTGGGGTAAACCTAGGCTACATTGGCGACTGGTATACCAGCCTTCTTGGTCATACGTTCCGAGAAGTCCCACTGTGCTGACCACAATTATGCTTCTGTACATAAAGCATGATCCTTCTGAGGATCAGTCTTCCCGATTCGCAGGGGAGCGTCAACAACCCAGTTCATCCTCTCACTTGTGTTACGCATGAACAGACAGACACCAGCCGCGATTATGCATCCGGGGAGGAAAGAAAGCCAGACGATCTTGTAGGCGTGCGCCTCTGTCTGGTGCAGCGCTTCGAGACCAGCACCGATGATCTGACCATTGATGCCCGGTATAGCATCAAGACCTTGCCCAGAGAAGTAGAACCTTATAAGCTGACCAATGTACTCCGGATTGAAACCGAGTGGTAGCACAGCATTGACTGCGCGAGTTGTCAGGTCTGATCAAGTTTTCGAACCTCGGTACTCACTTATAGCAGCAGGAATGGCATCGTTCGTGAGCGACCCATAGATAGCATTCGCGATGCCCAACCCAACTGTACCACCAAGTGTCCGGGCGGAGATCGTTAGTGCAGATGCTGTACCAATGAAGAGGGGTGGTGTCGAGTTCTGTTGGCGTTAGCACGGGTAAGTACGACCGAGCTGCTTCCTTACTTGCACCCAAACCATGACCAAGATGAGCACAGGCGCAAATCCAATGCCCCCGATGCCGTTGAAGATAAGTCCAAGTTTGCCATTCGTCCCTGCCAAAGCCAGCCCAATGACGGCAGCGCTGAACGAGATGAAACCAGCAAAGATCGGCCATTTGACATCCTTGGACTTGGTCACATATACTGAAAGAATGGGTGAGATGACCGTGATGACCATGAAGAAGGGTAGTAGGTAGGCATTCGCCTGTATAGTGCCAGGCGTCGCCCAGATGCCATTCACCTGCGACGGATAGATGTTGTTGACCAGATAGAACAATGACCCTTCCACCGCGATGAGCACCATGCAGAGCGGAAAGTTTCGTCCGTCACGGAAGAGACGATGGTCGAGAAAGCCGGTCGTTGTGCCTTTCCACTCATACAGGAGACAAACGAGGAACAAGACGCCGCCGACTACGACAGGTACGACAGTGTGAGTCTTGTTGGCCCAGCCATAGGTGGTGTCCCCACTCCAGGCAAAGCCCATCAAGAAGGGTACAAGAGCGCCCAGTAGCAAGACGTAGCCAATCCAGTCCAGATGTTTGATCTTCTCAGCGAAGGACTCCTTCCCGCGAGCGGTTCGAGGGGGCGGGAAATAGATTGACGCAAATCCAATGACGACGAGGCATTCCATGATCAACTTGATGCGAAAGACCCATCTCCACCCATTCGTAGGATCAGCGTTGATGGCAGCGCCGATGGGCAGGAGAGCCACCAGTGAAGCCAGTCCGGAAAACCAACTGCATGACTTAGCACATGCGAGCTCTCAAGTGGCTAGCCTACTCACCTGACAATGGTCTGGCCGTAAGCGCGATACGCCCCGGGTATGACCTCCGAAGCGACCGCAAACATGATACCTGAGATCCCAGATGCAATGCCGGATAGAACTTGACCTGCGATCACTGCATCCATGCTCTTCGCAGTCATGGAGACGATGGAGCCAATGACAAATAACATCCAAGCCCCGATGACCATGTATCGTCGTCCATACACATCGCTGATGATAGCAAAGATTGGTCCGAAAGCAATGGCCGGGACTGCTCCTGCTTGGACAATCCATATCCTCTGACTAGAGGAGCCAGATAGAGCTGAAGAGATGGCGTATTGCTGTACAATTAGCTTGGCAGGCTGGACGATGCTGGAATGGCACTCACATTAGCTGCTGGAGCTATGCCAAAATAAGTATTCTGGAACGCTGCCAATGCGCATAAAGCTACAATCGCCCAAGCTTTCCAACCGACGGCGGAGTGATGGTCAGGATCCTGACCCATCGTCCCCAGGACCGTGACTTGTTCATTGTTTTCATTGACCGCGAAGGTGTCGTTGGCATGGGAGCCGGGGAAATTTGCGACTTCTGCTTGAATATGATCCGCTTTCTCCGCGGTCACGAAAGTCGACGACATACTGAAGCTGAAGGAGAGGTCCTGGAAATCAATTTCCGAAGATACAGATGAAGGACCTGGACAATTCTGATGGCAAGGTCGTTTTTAATGTCCACCGGTCGATCTCGGTTCGGTTCACAGATGCCATCCTCTTGCCTCGACCCCGTGGGGTCTGCAGCCCACTTCTCCCGGTGCCAATACCAGGGGGCCCGCGAGAAGAGACAGGTTGCTGTCCTTCGCTCCTGGCGAAATCGCGGAGATGTTCGAGGAGCTATGAATATACCTGAAAATGCAAAAAGATCCTGAGAAGTCTGTGAAGCGAAGCGTCCAATGCAAGAGATTTTCCGATTGGGGGCACCCTGAGCTTGTTCGCGCAGGTAGGACCGACACCGGTGCTGATCAATCTGACCCAGACCGTTGGAATTTGTGGGTTGGACCGACGTTGTTTTTATTTGATGTGGAGGAGAGTCTTCCGTTGGTTGATTCGTAACAGGCCCATAGTCCGGACCAGCAAAGGCAACGATCTTTGCTTGTATGCCCTGTACCGGACCGATTGTGTGAACCGAACACGACCAATGCAAGTCCAATCGACCCTTTGTAGACTGGCT
This sequence comes from Elsinoe fawcettii, assembly GCA_007556565.1. Lineage (NCBI taxonomy): Eukaryota > Fungi > Ascomycota > Dothideomycetes > Myriangiales > Elsinoaceae > Elsinoe > Elsinoe fawcettii. Next base: position 1,691,185 of record SWCR01000008.1, on the reverse strand, counting down.
CACTGGGGCACCTGTGATAATCTGACAGCCTCATGCCAAGGTCTCTGAAGCCATAGACACATACAACAAGCCGGGCAAGGTTTACATCGTTCTTGAGGATTGATGGATGCACGCACGATACACGTGCTCAACGAGTCGCTCTCAATACGACAATGACTGAGAGATAACATGGAAATAGGTAATTGGCATAACCCTGGGAATGCTAGAACAAAGCGGTGTAGTATTTGTGAAAGAGGTATGTATCAGTTTCCTCCTTCTTGACCGACTCAGCTCGTGCCAACTCTCATACTATCCAGTAGGTATATATATACCGCAGTAGCCTACTCATCGTCGTTGATGTCGACGACAGTCTTCTTCCACTTGCGTGCTGGAACGCGACGCTTGAACAAGATGTCAATCTCACGGTAAGACCTGTCCTTCATTTCCGGGATCCAGATGAAAGCCATGACCGTGCAGACAAAGGCAGTACCAGCCCAGACGTAACCGCACTTGCCACCAAGGTTGGCCTGATCAGGGTTGAGCATGTAGCTTGCCAAGAAAATGCAGGGAATGTTGACAAGGTAGTAAGCGCCACGGCCGACACCAGTGGTTAATGGCCTGAGACGAATAGAAGATGTCTCGCCGATGATAACCCACGAGGCTGGAGCGGGACCCAAGCAGAACAGGACTGAGACAATAAGACCAAGAGAGGCCTGTGCGAGGGTGGCAGAGTTGCTGTTGCCAACAGAGGCCGCAATACCAAGGGCAACTAGGAATGCACAGTTGATGAAAGATCCCCAGACGTAGATCGTTCGTCGTCCGAAGTAAGTAGTGAGGATCCAGGACAGAATGACCATGACAGTTTGAAGCGCCGAAGTAATAAGACCGAGGGCAAAGGCAGTGTTGGTGGTCATACCGGAGCCTACGATGTGTCAGTCAAAACGTTTGACATGGATGCAGAACGATGACTCACGCTCGAAGAAGTATACGGCCTGGTTGGCAATCAAGTTACCAGTCAAGTTTTGTGCGGCGTACACACCGCACACAATGAGAGTCCTGTACCTGTCCGTGCCCTTCCACAGCTCAACGAGACTGGGTTTCTTGATACTCTTCTCGAGGTCGATTGTGCGGCGCATCATTGCAACAGTGTCACCAGGGGCGTCAGTAGCGCTGACACGGCCGAGGCGCTTGACTGACTTCTCAGCCTCGGCGAGACGGCCCTTGCGGACAAGCCACCAGGGAGATTCTGGGGCCAAGAACATGGCGATAGCCAGAGGAGTGGGGAACAGCCATTGGAGTGCGATGGGTACCCTTGGTCTACGTTAATACGTGATTCCATCGTTGACGCAGACATTGGCCTACCTGTACGCGGCATCGGTGTCAAAAGATTGGTAGTGATAGGTAATGCCACCGACAATGATAGCTCCGATGGCCCAGAACATTTGCAACATCTGGGTGGCTGGAGCACGAAGTCGCAGAGGGACAATCTCACTGCAATATGCTGGTGCATTGGCAATGAAGATACCCCAGGGTATACCCTCGAGAAGCTGAGACAGCAGCAAAACTCCGAGGGAGTCACCGAAGTAGAAGATGAAGATGAAGCCGTTGAGAGCCATAAGACCACCAATTGTCGCCCAGCGGTATCCGATCCAGCTGGTAATAGGGCCCGCGAGGAAGACACCGATCAACGCGCCGACTGGCCCTCCGCATTGGAACGCAGATTGCCAAGGGGCAGTGATGAAATATTTGCTCTCGGCAGCGTTGAACTGGCCGTACCTGAAGGCGAAACGGGGGGTGGCGATGAAGGCGCCCATGAGAAAGACGCAGTAAGACTCCATAATCTGACAGATGTTATTAGATATGTCGCTCGTTTATCCCGACCCAGAACTCACAATCGTGCAAGACATGAGGAAGGCCCACATGCTAGCGCTGGGGTAGGCCTTGACAGCCTCAATCACACCCATGCGGTGCTCGGTGTTCTCGGCCTCGATGGCACCGGCCCTGTTGTAGTCGGCCTTTTCATCGACATCGTTGACATGGTCGCTGTAGGTGGTCTGGACCTCCGGGTTGTTGGAGGTCGGCTTCTCCGCGTCGTAAGTGGTACTCATGTTCGCGGTTCCAATGTAGAATTGCAAAGGAGAACAGGATGAGGAAAGGAAAGAGACAGCGCATGATCACGGCTGGTAGCTTCCATTTGAGGACTTCAGCACCGACGGGGGCATGTGGTGGGACAAAAGCTCGCGAGGTGGACAATCACTTTATTCCGACGGGAGGACCAATGGAAGGCCCAGTGTTGGCCAAGAGGGCTTGGGACAACAAGCTCTCATCTCTTGGCAGCGCGCACTGGATCCAGGGAAGTGAGGTCCAGGCACATTACTCGTATTAATGAGAGCTTCGACCCTGCATTTTTTCCAGTGGTCCGTGATTCACATTTCTTACATAGTTTACATCGGTACCAGCAAAGAGCGAACAGGCATTGACCTTTCATCGAATCTCATGTAACTTACCTTGGACATGGGAAATCAAATCAGGCACACGTGGCCCGCCCGTAAGCTTCGACCCCGCACTGGGTCCGGTGGGTACGAGCGCTTCGAAACGCGACTGGTTTCTCACGCCGTTTTGCGACGGACTTTGAAGTCAAAGGTCTCGTCTACACGATCGAATCTCGCAATCATGCTTCTGCATCAACGCTAGAGAGAGTAGAACAGTCTTCATGGACTTGCGAGCCGCTGTGAAAGGGCTTCACAGCCCTTGTTTGTCGCTGCCCATCCTGCGGCGCATGCGTCCACTTTACAGATTTTTCCAGCCCTGGGTCATGGGTTGTCATTTGGGAAAAACCACTTACCCCATGGGGCTAGCGAATTGCGGGGAAACGTTGGCCAGGAGAAACAAGACCGGGGGTCCTTGTTTGATGTGGCACCTGCCGGTGGAAAAGAGTCCGAGAAGGCACAGTCGAGAACGCTGCACTCTATGCCGGCGATCCGAATCCTTGACTTTAGACCTGACCCTCACAGGTCGGACGCTAATTGTTGGCGAGATCTCCACGAAGATCATCACTATATCGCCATCTCGACCTTTCCCTTGCATTTCCAAGTACCTTCTATCACGAGTGAACATTGCTCAAAACTGCAGTCCTTCCATACAGTCTGCTATGGCTCTGACAAGACGTCATGGCGCAAGAACGAAGGATTGAGACAGGTACGGATGGCTGTTTTTGTGGCGTTATACCATCTCAAGCTTTTTCTTGCTAAACCTTCCCACCGGTCGTGTTGGTTTCTGTTGTCTCTTCCTTTGATCATTATTCCAACAGCACTCCCTTGCAGGTCAAGTCCGGGATTCTATGCCACCTTCATCTTTGGCACCGCAACGTCCTTCGAAGCCCTTTCGACCGCCCTCTCAATGCCGATGGAGAGGATCAGTCACGCAACAGCCAAGGTAGCCACCGCCACTGTTTGATGTCCAGCATGGTACTCTTGCACCCACAAACAGCGTGCTCGATCATATTTCTGTCTTGAACGGTAGCAGCCTACCTCTATCGGAGACATTGGGGTCTGACCTTGTCAAATATCCTCTCGGGCTACCAATGTCATGGAATCCGAGGAAACCGCTGCTGGCAAGGTATGTGGTAAGTCGGTGGGACTTGCATCTCCAGGTCACGTTCACCTCGCGCTGTGCACGCTACCACATATCGTCGGGGAACCGTCCGTCACTGCCTCACAGGACATGCCATTCAAATGCATACCTACTCCGCGAGGAGAGATATGTGGAACGCCTATCCGTAGCTTTGATCGGAAGACTCCTGGAGTACAGAGCCATCTGTTGTGCCGAGTCAAGAGTACAGTCTCCAAAGCCAAGTTGCACGGCTCGGGTCTCAAGTGCAGGTAAGTGAATCTCTTGGTTGTGGCAGGCCCATGGTGGGTCGCAAGGTGTCCAAAACTAGTTTCTAGAACTCATGACAATCTGACAAGAAGAATACAAACGTCGAGGTCCAGCTCAAGTGTAGAGCAAGCTGCGTGGATGGAATCGACGACCAATCAGGAGGCAGAATGATAGCGTGGTACCATCCAAGAAACCACGACACTGATCATGAGAGAAGACCCACGAGCAATCGGCCATCTCCTTACGCCAGCACGTCAAGCCTGTAGTCCAATCAGGACTGGCACGTTGGCTGTCGGTCGATGCATGGATGCTTTGGCTTCTTGGTTCGTCTGTCTGAGCCGTCGTCCAGGCTCTAAGATCTGCAAATCAAGCGTTCATAGCTATCCAGCCAGATGCGATGGAGGTATCGTCCGAGGTAAAGCTGCGAGCCGCTTACAATTCTACGTAACGACGTGTGTGTATCCTGCAATTCCCGTGCGCTGGTACCTTCGACATCTTCTAACGCTTGGTATTTACAAATCACGGCTGCCGTGGCATGGCGCAGAGTCCTCCAGATTCCGTCTCCCACATCAACATCTATTGGCGTACGTTGACAAGGGTGTTGAACTTTAAGGTTGAGGTTACCGGCGCTTGTGAGCTGCTAAGGTGCAACTACGCTTCACCTGCACGTGTAATATCCCTCTGAACGGCGATTCACTGCGTCTGAAGCGGTCCCTGTCCCCGTCGATGCATGGCAGTTATTCTGCTTCAGCATGGACACTGGCGTTCACCCTCGACTCGATGAGATCCCTCACCGACCGCGACTAGATCATTGGCTAACGACAGTTATTGTTCATCATGAGGATGCAAGCCAGAGGCTCCGCGGAGTGCAGCATCATATCAGGCCTCAAGAACACGTGGATTATATATCATCTTCCAGATTCTCCAGAGGCATAGACTACTGACGTGCGGAAGTCGGCATCGTCCACCGATTACTACTTGCAATCCACTGTCGCTTCTCTTGACTGTATCGAACGGCTTGGATCAGCTGTCCTATCGAGACATCCACCCAAAAAAAAGACAAATGCATGAGCCTCGGAACATCGCCGTCTCGAAGTCGGCGAAAGACGGTCCTGTCAGCCATGGCAACTCGACGACACTTGGAATCTCCTCAGCATCGATAGATCTGTGGAGCGGATCCGCCGCCGCGGCTGAAAAGCGAAAGTTGGCTGCTCAAGCAAGTCTCCGATACCGCCAGAAACAGAAACAAGCGGCAGCCGAGAAGGAAAAAACCCTACGATCACACGTGCTTCCTCATAGACCTTATCATGAGCACATTGCGCCGGCACTCGTCGTCCGCGCAGCAGGAAGTCGACGAGTTTCATCGAGCGACATGAACGTCGTTTGCGATTGTTCTCGCAAACTCAAATCTCCAAATAATCCTCACAAACCCAACATGCAGCTTAGGAAAGAGGCCAATCCCGACAAACAAACCAGTCCTGCCGGAGAGACACATACGAATCCATGCGATGTCGCAAATGGAGCATCATCCTTATCACATCTAGGAACCTCACACGGAGGTCATTGCCCCCCACTGTGGCTCGAAATAGTGCCAAATTTAGGGCCTGGGGATCCTCTCAAACGAACGGCCGGGGCAAAAGCACCTTCGACAAGATCTGGCTCGAAGTCTTATCACTAGTGCAAAAAGACACTTTGCTCTCCACCTTTTTCCCCCTCTCTCATGTGCCTCATGTCATTGAAATAATTGCTTACTTGCGAAAAGGTTTGCTTCTGTTCGATTCGATGACGCTCAGCAGAATCGCAGCCTTCCTCACTGCGACCGCAACGATCATTGATAAATTGCATGGGTCAAGTCTACAGTCATCAATTTGCCCGGACGTGCTAGCTATCTTACCTTTGGAAGAATTTCGCTAGACACTTTAATTAACCAGTCCCCAACTCCCGTTTCCACCGTCAGGTTGCCTATGAAGAAGCTCATTTGTAATACGAAAGTCACTTGCAGAAATTAGGGGTACTTGGTGGTCACGTCAGGTGATTGTCACGGGCTCGACAGCCATCGGACTGTGCTCATGCCTCGTGTCAATCCAGGAATGGTCAATTCAGCTTGAACGCCCTTAACAGGACAAAACTTCAACAGTCCAGTCACTTCATGAAGAGGGGGCTGAGCGCTATCAATTGCCTTACCTTCATGCGGAGGCGGCGGGACGACCGACGATCGATCGTCCAGCCGCTCTCGAAAAGCAATCTTCAAGCGATGGGCCAGCCGACACGGGACAATCCTTGCGTATGATCCGCTGTACCCTCCCTGCACCAACAAGTACTTTGAAGTGTCATGCATGCAGCGAAGCCGATTGCGGCTGGCCTCCGTACAGGCAAGCAGCTCCTTTTCCTGACATCGACATTGCATCGCGCAAATCTTCGGAGATCATCGTTTGCAAACCCGCAACAGCCCTCTTTTGAACAGCACAGCTTACCATTGTGCCGCACTCGAGATGACCGTCCCTGATTTGAATCCTACCATCCAGCGGTGTGCCAGGTTTGCAGAACCCCCTCCGTATCCAGACATTGACGGCTGCGTCACGGGGTACAGTGCTGCAGGACAACTTCCATGACAAGATCAGACCCATGCCATTTCGTTGCAGGGTCTGTAAGACTTGCACGATGCATTGTATATGTCTGCTTGTTGGTTCTGCACACACGGCTTTGCAATGACGGCTGGATTTTGAGAGCTCCACGACCAGCGCACATCGGCGACAGTGCAGTCTTCCTCCCATATAGAGCAAATACTGTAACTCATCAGATCCACGAGCGGTATTGTCCCGGAACTTATGCGTCAGCACTTCGCTGATCCTCCTCCATAACCTCGTCCTCAAGGTGACGCTGACAGTGATTAGATCGAAGGTACAGTAATTGTGTGAAGTCTGCTCCCGGGCTTACTCGACCATTTCTCATGAATTCCTGATAGGAGCAAGTATCCGGGGTATCTCGCATAAGACGTGCTGACAATATAGATATTCGAGGTTGATGTACGAAAGTCCGAAGACCTAGCACAGATGTCTGACTCGCTCATCCGCTCATCAAGTCTCAAGTTTTTCCAGTGATCATTCTGGTATATAGCCAGTGTTTCTCAGTCGTGCTCCCTTGCATGATGCACGAAATTTGAATAAGCCACTTCCGTAAAGCGGACTGCGGTGAAGTACAAGCTGATTGCCGTCTCGCCGCCCCATGTCGCCGCGCTACATTGTCAATATCAACGTGGGAGTATCGAGTATCCCCCCGCTATCATCCACATATATGTGCGAGGTCAGATTGGCTGTTGGCTTGTCCAAAGAAGCTTTGCTCAATGTCTGACGATCAGGAATAAATGACCTAGATCCTCTTCGTAAATTCATACATACAGCTGTTCGCAGGTGAGCCACATACACTTATGCTATTCGCTTCCAGCAACCCAGTTCCGGATCCTGTCTCCTTCTCCGGAGTATCCTGTATGTCGCTTCCACAAATGATGTACAGCCGAGTCGATGCACAGCTTTTGTAAAGCGCACCATGTGGGAATTGCTTTCGTGTCCTGCCGTGTAACGTTGCAGGTATGTTGTGGAGTACCACCCCAAGAGATATTTTGGAGAGCTGTGACTTTCATGAGGCTTATCAATTATCTTCGCCAAATGCGTCCGGCGACTGCGTCGGGACTCTGTTGAGCATGCTTGATACCCTACTGTGACTTGGGTTTGTAGGAAGTTGATAGCCTTATACGCTTTATGCGTCTGACATCGACCGTCATATCACTAACAGTCCGTCACCACAGGCAGGTCAGCAAATACTGCCAGTGTCGCCAGGGCGACCGAAGAGACGACCAAAAGAAACTGACAGACGTCTAGCTAGAGCGCTGTTGTTGTGCGTGGTCCGTGTTCTGCGGCTTCATCGATCAGCGCCTCTGCTCAGCACCTTGTATACCCGGGATCTTCGTGGTCGTCTCTGCCGATCGTAGATGACCACCAATAACGGAGGACCAAGCAAGATAGTTCGGCTATGCTCATGGGCGTGCGCAATTTTCAGACCAAGTTCCAAGGCAAGCTTGGAGGTAGACGAGCCCCGTGCAGTGCATTTGCTACGCGTCTTACAGGATCATGTCAACGCGAGAAGATTTCCGTCGTGGTAGTCCTGCGGTCTACATACATCGTCAAGACCCGGCACACCCGAAACGTATGAGGTCGACGCTACTGAGAAGATGCGCAGAACAACAAGGGCGTCGACAGTCAACGCATTTAGCGTCCACAGTAGTATGGCGTTCTAGCAGTCTAGGAACGCTTATATGACTACATGGACTTGGTGGTCCAAAGTGTCCCGGTCTACATATTCAAAAGGGGTGCCACAGTCTTGGCTTGAGACGCTGAGAATCCCGTCCTCCAGTAGTAGCAGATCCAAGGTATCGAAGTTTGTAGATTCCATATTGTCACGAGTCAAGACATTGTCGCCGTGGAAAGACCGAAGAGTCTTCAGTACTTCGGAGAATCTTTTCCTGTGACCTGGATCGAAATTGTCGCGAATCGTCGTCACGATTGATACGAAGAAGTCAAAGGTCGGCATATGGTGGCTGGCGCAGAGGAAGACAACCAAAGGCCAAGCCATTGATGGATTGCGCGCTTCGTGGGTGGTTGAATGGATGAGAATATTCTGCGCATTCTCCACAATGCTGCTGATTTCAGGGCTAGACGATTTGCACTGACGATCGGCAATCTTGACCAGGAATATTCGAATGGCCAGAACGTGAAGCATGTGCTTCCAATAATATAGTGAAGCAACGTCATCCGCCAAGAAGCGATAATAGGATGACAGGCCGTCAGTCAACCGTTCCAGTTCTGTTGACCACTTCGTTGCCTGGAGAGATCGTTTGTTCTGAGGGATAGGCCGTCTGACGTAACAGGTAACTTGCAGCATGAGTCGGTATATGGCATGGCTGCCACCAATAAACGGTGAAGCAGGGAGCGTCAACTCGTACGAGAAAAGGTTGCCAAATGTCTTGTCCAGTACGGTCCAGTCCACAGTGCTCAACAGAGTATCCGGGACAGGGATATAAATGGAAAGTGTCGCGAGATTGAAGAGCCAGCACTCTACAGCAATCCTGTACAGCATGAGCTGGGTATCGTCCCGTGGTAATGGAATTGTCCGGCTCAGCCGGGCGGCGGTCCCGAAATGCTTGACAGCCATTTGTGCATTCCCTGTACCCAGTGACTAGCGCAAGGCGCATGTTAGGTGCAGTTGCAACGTGGTGGTATTTAAGCTTACCTCGAAGATGCCCAAGAAAGTGACATTAGTGAGCACTTCGATCGACTCGCCCCCACTGAGGCTGATGTGTCGGCGCAGATTGGACAAGGCTGATTGGTACATCTGGAGGCCCATCTGACTCAGGGGCCCACTCTCCTCTGGAGCTGCGATGTTGTACGCAGCGAACGCAGCGAGTGCATCTCTAATCCAATCGTTCTGTACAGCGATACTGATCAAAACCGAAGTTTTGTGAAAAGTGGGAGATGCACTTCTCGAGATGAGCAGCCCGAGATATTGAGGGCTTTTGATGACCAGATCAAATTGCGCCTGACTTTGAAACGGCAGATATCCTGAATTGGCGAAGCTTTTGGTAAGCATGGGTTGCCGTTGCACCAGAGCAAGCTGGGCAGCGTGGTCATCCTTTGTGAGCTTGGGGGGACTCTGTACTTTGGCCTCCCAAGTACACCTCATCCCCAATCTCGTACACAATCCACATACGGGCCGGTGTTCGTCGCACTTTTTCCGCCTACTGCGACACGTGAAGCACCCCGTTTTAGATCGCAATGACTGCCTTGGCATGGCGGACTAGGCAAAGCTTCCAATGTGGAATTATCCGATTGACTGGTGAGGGGATATGGGGAGGGGAAAAATCGATGGTTTGATCTGTGGTTTCGTCCGCCACCCAACCACGGACACGGTATGACGCCAAATCGAAGCTCCATCGGCCCTGCAGGAAATGCACAGCGCTTCTGGCTGTGATTGGCGCGGAGTGTGATGTTGCGGAAGGATCATGCATGAAGCGAATTCCACAATAATCGACAGAATTAACACTGTGCGGGCCGCGGCCGAGCCGTGCGGCGAATACTGCACGAAATTTGTGTGGTTTGTGGCCCAACAGTGATCTGAATGCATACAGACATGCTCACACTCTGAACTGGTGACTGCAGCACTCAATGCATTCGTGTATATCGTTATAGTCAAGTCTTCCTGTTCCACCTCCAACAGCAATGTCCCGGCTGAATTGACCTCATTTCACAAGCGAGCTAGTCCATCTTCATGTCGCAGGCCACATTGGCTTTTATGCATTGCTCACATCCGTCCTTACCTAACTTACACTTGATCTTCTTTCTGTTACATTGACTGTATTGATGAGCAAAGCCGACGACTGGGGCGTACATCGTAACTTACATGCAAGCTTGTGGGGACCTTTTCCTTGCCTTGCCCGCCTTCGAAATTCCCCATGCCGGGTTCACAGTCTGACCATCCACTTCTGCAGGACATATGGTACCGTCTTCGTATATGTGGCAAAGGCCTATGCTTGGGAACACTCTCTGACCAATGCACTGTGCTGACACCAGGGAATGCGTTCTCAGCCGAGTCTGAAGCGCCAGAGGAGTATCGGATCTGATCGATTCGTCTTGCTGAGCAGGCTGGAAGGTGTGATTCCGTGGGTTTCTGATGACAGGGCGATGGTCGAATGAGCTTTTTTGCATGATCTGATGTGCAGCTGGGCAGCTCAGGGTACGGACTGGCATGAGTGGCGGCTCAAAGACTTCGATGCGTTGAGTCGGAAGCTCACGCTTGACGGACAATTCTCGGTCGCTCAGTCGATGTCGACTGTCCATTCCTTCCCCATAAGGCTGAGAGTCTCGATGTGGATATGTCTTCAGCACAATGTATGGATCTGTCACCGCAGCTCCATACCCGGGGCCAATGGAATGTGTCATCATCGGCTGGAGCGTCCAGTATCAGAAGTTCTGCTCGAAACACTATCAGGGTCGCAAAAAGAGTTTATAAGACTCAAACCAAGCATAATCTTCTGGTCTGCCAACCGTCGATCAGGATGATGCCAATTTGACGGGCGGTACTTCCACATCGTCCAGGTTGGGGGTTTAGACTCCTTTCTGGTATCGGTCAAGCAATCGAAGGTTGAATATCCTCACCGAATGCTGATACCGACAACAAGGAACACATGAAAGAGGTTAGATCGGTGTGCAACACTAGAGGTGCACCGAACCCGACCGAGCCTCGGATCCACTTTCGGCACCCTACACTCATGCACGGCGCTCTTCTCTCTGATTGGCCCAGGAGTTTCTGCCGCCCGTTTCCTTGGTCCTGTCAAGTCTTGCATCCAACGCGAAAGCATCCTTCCTCAAAGCGGCTTTGGCGAGACATAGTCAGATTCATGCTGATGAGGACATGCATGGGACAGAGTCTGTCACTTCCTGGTTGACGTCCTTTTGAGAAGTTGCAGCCTTGTCTGTGATGGCGAAGCATGCACAGATGCCACGCAGAACTTGCGGCATGCCTTGCATAATGTGATCCTTCGATGCACGGCGCAGCCGACCCTGATTGGTCGCTGCAGCGGCGACACTCCGGATTTGCAGTTGTTTTGCGCGACCCGTGACCTGCCTCCGTGACAGGCAGAAGACCTGCAGTATCTTCGTAGCAGACGGCAGACACTTGACTCGCTTACATTCTTACGTCTTTCTCGGTCTGTCTGAACGCAATGAGTCTGTGCTTACAGGGTCTTCCAGCCGCTATCTAGGTTGCAATGGACTTGTTCCTCCTCGGACTACGTTGAATGGGTGGCCAGACTGCTTCTGTTTCTCGTCCTTGTCGCATCAGCCCCCCGCAAAGGCCTCGATATGTCTACCGGCGGGATGTAACGCAAGCTCTGTGGAGTCATCAGCAATCAGGAGTCGCCATACTTCCAGCATACCACCTGCAATGCAGCCCGATCTGTTGTTCTGGGACTCACTCAACAGACAGATGGCTGTTCGGGCACAACGATATAACTGGAAGTCTCTATATCTCATGGCGGACTAGAAGAATACCATCAGCCAGACTTGGAGTGGTGATCATCAGCAGCCATGGTTTAGTTCATTCAACGGTATGTCAACTTTCGGGTACGGCTTGTCTTTTCATTCGAAGTGGCCTCGATTGAGGTACTGCTTCTAGTCGCAACTGAAATAGTACTTTGTCTTCCACGCACCTCGCGGCCACTGTCCGAAGAGAGCTCGTACATGTGGAATACGCTGGCGGGACCCAGTGACACCGGCTCGGAACTTGGCTGCTTCCACGATCTTCACAGTTCGTTGCAGCAGATCATGTCAGTCCCTCTTCTCATCTCGCTTTCTAACAAGTAGGCAATCACAACAGTGTGACGACGCATCTGTCGCCTCGCGGACTGATGAGAAAGAAATTCCGCATCTCCATGTCACTTGGCCGCATCGAGTTTGCAACATGTGCACCTCTGCACTGCCTGAAAAACTCTGCGGTCCCGTGTCGCAATTCCATCTTTGCAAGATGGACACCTAGGCAACCTCTCACACCAGCACCGAACGGCGCCCATGCGGTCTTGGAAGGCTCATATTTGCCGTCTCTGTTGATGAAGCGCCACGGATTGAACCTTGCTTGGTCAGCCTTGCGAGAATTTACCAGGTCTTGCCATACATACTTTTCTGGTTCCGGATACACATCCTCGTTGCGATGGAGTGTGTATGCTTGAGAGCTCACCGTGGTGCCTTGAGGAATGTAATGACCGGACAGGGTGACGCCGCCTTCGGGGCAAGTACGAGGCAGATTCCCAGGTGCGGCTCCGTACAATCGTAGCGTCTCATCGATGACTGCATTGAGGATTGGCAATGACTCCAGTTCCGCATCACGAAATGACCCTTGCAAATTGCAGACTTCTTCTTCCAACCTTGCCTGCACATCCCGATTCTGCAAAACGGCCCAGACAAGGTAAGTGAGAGTGACAGCGGTTGTGCCAGATCCAGCAACAATGAATCCGGCGGCTTCAAAGGCGATCTGATATTCGGTCAATGCGCCCTCTTCATCGGAATTACTTTTAGCGATTATCCTAGAGAATACATTCTGCTTTGAGAGATTACCGCTCCTGGCAGCTCTGATGGCAGCCATGCCATAAGATTGAGTTTTTTCCTCAGCTGCGAGAGCATGCTGAATGGTAGGGATCGGGAGGACCCTGAGTAAAGGTCTGAGCCATTGGAACTCGGCGAGGAAGCCGCCGATCTTGGTAGCCTCCTCAACGTCTCGGATGTATTCATTTCTCTACTATGTCTCAGCTCAGATCTTACAGGTAAAGTACACGACTCACGGCCTCTTGCTGCAACATTTTAGTGGACTCGCCAAAAGCAAGCTGAGATATGACATCGGTGGTCATAAAGGTCCACCATTGGAAGACGCAGGCCTCCCCAACAAGGGCATCCCTGCGGATCTTTGACACGGCGAGACGAACCTTGTCAATTACCATGTCCTCCCAGTGCTCATGGAGTGCTGAATTTGTCCAGAGTGGGGCAAATAGTCTCCGGCGTTCGGCGTGCTCCTTGACATCAATCATGGAAAATACATCGTGAGTATCACCCGATCTGAAGGATTGGTACCATGGATCCTTGAGAAATCCGCTTCCCACCCGATGTACCTGCTTGTGTAACTCGGGCGAGGAGACATCGACTTCGGTGGGAGAAACTCGGACTATAGGACCATATTTCTCATGGAGTGAGTGTATGTAGTGCAGACGCCTGCCAGTGATGACATGCTTCTTCAACCACAAGTGCGTCAAATGGCTGTACCAGGGTCCTGGAAGCGGGCGAAGCGGAGATGTCCAGACACGATAGAGATACTGCATGATGGTCAGTGTCTACTACGCAACCATAGGATCTGACGCACCCACAAACAGGATACCGGTTAGCACAGGAAGGACTAAGATCGTGGATTGATGCATATTGTAGTGTGATAGGAATATCCTCTCCATTGACTCGGACAACAAGATACGGCACAGCGATGTGGCTCAACTGAGCTGCCGGTGGACAACCTCCTCGTTATACAAAGACGAATCTGCATTGTAAAAGGACTATGGGGAAGGCACACCGGGGAAAGGCGGGGTGAGGTTGTGGGGAAAGAAGGTCCCGATGTGGTTGTGCTCGGAACGTCCGCGGACATTGCGTGTCCAGTGCCAGGCATGTTGTTACAGTCATTGCACTTGCAGTCTGCAATAGAGCTGAGCTACTGCGGAGGGCAGGCTAGTACTGCGCATGTGGCATCCCAAGTATGGAGGTCTTAGTTGGCCATATTCGCAAGAGTGGGAAGCGAGTCGCGTACTGAAAAAGGCGGCAAGAGTACTGCATTAGTGTGAAGACATTACCCGATAGTGTGCCAAAGGCTGTACTCTTCAGATCTACGAGAAGCTAGATAGAGCATCTCCATCCACAACGGCCTCAATCTATTAACAAACCCCCGTTCGCATGTAGATGTACCCCGTTGATCCATCGTGCCCTATCTTCAGACAGCATAGCTACTGCGTATGCAATCTCTGTGGTTTCGCCCATGCGCATGGCCGCCGGTGTTGCATCGATAGTCGGCTGAAGAAACTTCATCACCTCCTCGCCAGCATTGGCAAAACCTTCAGTCCTAGTCGGGCCTGGGCTTACGGCGTTGACTGTGCAACCATATTTCTTTGCCAGCTCTTTGGCCCACACCTTTGTAAAGCTGTCGACCATGCCTTTTGTTCCAGCATATATTGTCTGCCATGGTGGGGGGCCACGAGAAGATGCACTGCAGATGTTGATGATGCGACCTCCCGGACGAGACATATGTGGTAAGGTATGTTGAGTGAGAAGGAATGTGCCACGTCCGTTGAGATTTACCAGCAGATCCCAGTCCGCCATGGTTTGCTCCTCAAAAGGCTTGTTGACCGCAAGTGCTGCATTGTTGACGAGAATATCGATCTTTCCGTATGCTTCGACAGCAGCGTTGACGAGAATCTGCGGGCCATCTACCGTAGAAATATCGGCACACACAGCGATACCTGGCACCGCTAAGCCATCCATGACTGTATCGGCCTCGCTCTTTAGTTCTTGGGAAGGATAGTTGATGACCGTTGATGCTCCCCGGCTAGCGAGCTCAACAGCGATTGCCTTGCCAATACCCGAGCTTGATCCACTTATGACGGCGACCTTGCCATGAAGCGATTGGATGTTGCTTGCTTGAGCTGCGGCGTCTCGTTGTGCGACGGCGGCCACGTCTGTCATGGTTTCCATGCTGCCTCTTCCTCGCTCTTGATGCACAACAGCTGTCGACCTTTGTTGTCTTCCGATCTGTCCTCAACTTGCAACCATGATATTCATCATCTCCACCTGTGGAGGACCATCCGGTATGTGGCCCTCATGAAGAGGCGGGACATGAGGCCAGAGATACGAGGATGGAGGAGATATCGATGATGTCCACATGGCTTGGTGTGAAGTCGTAGTCGTTGGGGTTCTAATTGCAGAAAGTCTTGGGAGGCGGGGTGAACGGTGTGGTCCCGGTGTCAAGCATTGGATTGACTCAGAACAATCCAAGCCTCAACCAAAGTTTGCAAACCGTTCTGCTGGGTACGCGTGGCATTTCCCGGGACCACATGTTCGCCAGTAATAGCATTGCTCTGTAGACATGCGACCGCAAACTCTTGTTATTGTGGACTCTGGCAAACGTTGATCGTGCTCAGGAAATCACAATGACTGCATGACATACGCTGAGGTCTGACAGCTTCCTGCATACGTGCTGAAATCGTTTAAGACAAAGTCGTCGCACACGTCTGTGTGAACTGTGGGTGGCCGTCGGGGAAGTAGGACATTTGTGATAGATAATGTGAATTTCATGTTTTCGATACCGTTGTACTCCTAGGAAGCCTCGCTACACCTATTTCCGCGAAAGCAGAGCTCACACTACGAGCTAGCACTTATTCGAGTCTACTCGCCGACCTCCCTATCCTCGTCCCAGCCGACCAAGTGAGTCATCAAGCGCCATTTCATGGTAGCAACGCGAATCTGCCTGCCCCAGATGTAGAAAGGTACCCAGAGCATGATCACGCCTCCAGCAATACCGGCCATGGCGCCGAAAGCATCAGCGTAACCTGCCTTTGCGATCCAGGGATTGGTATAGAAGGAGAGCAGGAATCCGAAAGCAGACTTGAAGGCCAGCTGTGTGACAACAGTCTCACCAGCGATTGGCCGGTACGAGTCGATAATATAAACCAGAGACACATTTGTTGTCTGAGCTATAGCGAAACTGAGAAATCCCAGTCCAAGAGTGGCGACGATCCAGTGAAGTTGCTTCTCGATTCCGACTCCGTAAAGCACGAGACCAACAGGCGTGGCGATCAGACCAAGCATCATCGCAGGCAAACGCATCTCTGGCTCGCGTACACCACCATTTCGTCGAGTGAAATAGTCTGCTACCCAATCTGAAGCTTGTCCTCCACCAAAGATACCAAATAGGGTGCCGATGAAGCCAGAAATGAAGCAGAGGCCGGACTGATAAGGCTTGAAGCCGTACACTTGGGCAAAAGCTGACGCAAAGTTTGAGGAGATTGCTACCAAGAAGCCAATGGTGACAGACATGATGAGGGTTGCCCAAAGTACTGGAGGTAGTGCGAGAAGCACAATCGGACGATAGAAGATCCTGAACAGGGACTCGTTTGTGAATGAGCCATGAAATATGCGAAGACGCTGTGTGAATGTCTCTCGCGGTTTCCTTGCAGAAAGATCTTCCACATGCTCAGTTACTTCCGTCTCTTTTGCCTCAATGTTGCGGATCGTGGTGGTGGTAGGATCGCGTTTGAAGTCAGTCTCTGGCAAAGTGAAGAAGACCAACACTGTCAAGGCTCCAATCAGTGCTGCGGCGACGTAGTAGATGTATCGCCAGCTCAAGTTGATTGTTATCAAACCAGATATGATGACACCACCTGACACTCCAAGCGAAAGTGATACTGTATACATGCTATTAAACATTAGCGGGACGACTTCGATGAAATATACGGTAGGCATGAGGAATAATCAGAATGATCCAAAGGAGACTTACCCCATGTAGAATCCACGCTCGTGTAGGAAGAAGATGTCCGAGATCGTGAGAGGAGCAATGCACTCAGCAGACCCAGCGAAGAATCCGAGAAAGATTCGAGACGCGAGCTCACTCTCATATGTTTTGCTAGCACCAGCCCAGATGCTGCATGCTGTATAGCCAACAAAAGAGATGATGTACATGGGTCGACGACCATACTTGATGATCAATGGCATCCAGATCAAATTGCCCATGCCTTGTAGCAAAGCGCATGTAGTAAAGATATAAGCTGTCTTCGCGATGGCGGCTGGAAATCCAGGACTGGTTGGAGGAGTACCAAAGTAGTCGATGACAATGTTGACAATCGCAACAGAGGGTCCAGCTGCAAGGAAATTGCAGAAGAACATGGCCAGCGACACCAGAAGCGCGATGTAGATGCGATAGCCCTTGGACCTTCGAGTATTAGCAACGCCCTCTGCTGGGCTGGATGCGACAAACCAGTTGAGAGGATCATTGGGATCATTGGATGGTGTTGGAATAAGGATGATTTCATTGGTCTGTTCATTGCGAAGGCGTAGATGCCCAAGCGTGTTGACTTGGGTCACCTCTCCGGAGGATCTCTCTTTTGTCACGCCTGTCATGATGTTCTCTATCTTGCAGAGCGGTGAGTGTGAAAAAGTGTATTGATGTATAAAGAAGCTTGGGTGGTTCTGTGAACGTGATCATATACTTGACGTGCAAGGGTCGTCCACTTCCATGTCACTCACGAATGATTTGGGGGTGAGTTGTGGCTGAACTTACCGGTCGCACACTGAAGCCAGACAAGTCTCCCCAAAGCAAATCAGATCCAGGCCCTCGACAGGGGATTCTCCTTCCGATTGAGCAAAACAGTGGGTCAAGTGGAGAGGATCTGCGGGGTCCCCACGAACGGCTCTGGATGACGAGTCAGTCCCGAAGTGGAGGAGAGACAAGGTCCCGATACAATTCTTGTTAGAGATATCAAAAGCATCGAAGATTGTGATGGAATGAGGCCGAACAGATCAAATCCTCCTTCAACATGTCGCTACCAATCGTTTGGAAGGACCAAGCAGACGAAGCAACCTACGAGGATGCTAGGGTTGGCCGAGTTTTCAACCACCGCCGCCCAAAGCGCTATCCAGTAGCTGTCGTCAAGGCGGAGACCGGCGAACATGTCATTGAGGCTGTCAAGGTCGCAAAAGCCAACGGCTACAGAGTGTCCGTGAGATCTGGCGGTCATTCATGGGCCGCCTGGAGTGTCAGGGACAATGCAGTTCTGATTGATCTTGGCAACATGAAGCACATATCGCTGGATGCCGAGAAGAACATTGCCACAGTGTCGCCAAGCACTACTGGTAGCATGCTGAACGACTTCCTCTCGCAGCGGGATCTCATGTTCGCTGGTGGCCATTGTCCAGATGTTGGCTTAGGAGGCTTTCTGCTCCAGGGCGGTATGGGGTGGAATTGTAGAGTAAGTTGATGGTTTTGTCATGCTGATGAGTGCTGAAACTTTGCAGAATTGGGGCTGGGCCTGCGAGAATATCCTGGCATTAGACGTTGTGACAGCAGAAGGAGAATTGATCAGGGTGGATGCGACGCAGAACAGCGAGCTGCTCTGGGCAGCCAAAGGTGCCGGACCTGGTAGGTCACAGCGACTGCCCTTCTAGGCACATTGCTGATTCCGATAGGTTTCCCAGCAATTGTTGTACGGTATCATCTCCAGGTACGGCCCAAGGTGAAAGCCATGCGATCATCAGCTTTCGTGTACCCGATATCTCGGTACAGGGAAGTGATGCGATGGGTGATTGATATTACACCAACCTTCGATCCCGACACTGAGATTGTCGCTGTTGGCAACACGCCGCCTGGGATTGATCAGAAATGCATCGTTGCACTGTTCGTCACATTCAAAGACTCCGAAGCAGAATGTCAGGCTGCATTGAAGTCGGCGAATGAAACAAGACCAGCATCACCATTAGTCGAAGACGTCAATCAAGAAACAAGCTTGGCCAAAGAGTATCGTGATCAAGCTGGGGCCAACCCGCATGGTCATAGATACTGCGCCGACAACGGCTATGTCGCCAACGACGAGGATCCTGTTGATGTTCTGGAACCTGCTTTCACAACCTTGCCGACCAACAAAGCCTTCGCTCTTTGGTATGGCATGGCCCCTTGCAGCCGCCGAGATATGCCAGACATGGCATTGAGCATGCAGTCAGACCACTACTTTGCGATCTACACCATCTGGGAGCATGAAAAGGATGATGAAAGATGTCAGGGCTGGACGGAAGGTATTATGAAGAGAATCGCACCAAAATGCGACGGCGCATACCTGGGTGACTCTGATTTCCAGATTCGTCAAACCAAGTATTGGACAGATGAGAAAGCTCGCCGGTTGATGGACCTGAGGAGAAAGAGGGATCCAGAAGGTCGCATATGTGGCTACCTGGACCATGGAGACCAAGCAGGTCTGGCAGGTCTATTAAACGAGAACGCATGGATTGGTCGGGGAGATTCGCCGATGGAGAAGTAGAAAGGTTTTCCATGATACTCCAAGTTCCTCCGAGCACCCTATCACAATGGTGACGATCATATTGATTCTCCGTCAACCTTGCACCGAGGTCTTCTGTGCCCCAGACACGTGCGAGCTTTGTGTTGGGCGCGAGACCCGGACGGTGTAGAATCGGAAAGACCATATGCGTGTCCAATGAATCACAGAAGTAGCAGCGTATCCTGGTATCTGTAATGATTGGTGAGGTATGAATCGGCACAGCAAGTCTGGTAACGCGATCGGGCAATCGGTTATAAATATCGATGTAGACAGAATTGTTTCCACCAGCTTTGTAGTTGACAAAACTATACAGAAAGATGGGTGCAGCCAAATACATGGAAAGTTTGACCAGCCTGGGAGCCTGATATTGCCAGTAGCGCCACGGACCGCAAGTACAAACTTGGCATTGCTGACAACAGAATACTCTCAGCGAGATCTCGATACGAATCGAGGATACTGCCACGCAACAGGCGCCACGACAAACATCGTCTAGAAATATCCCCTTGGTGACGAGATCATTTTGTTTTGGAAGCACTTTGTGGAAAAGCAAAGAGATGGGCAACGAAGCCAGCAAGCCACAATCTGGGGCAGAGATCCGTGTCATCGGTGCTGGACTGAGCAGAACAGGCACAGCCAGTCTGACTTCAGCACTTAGTATTCTCTACCAGGGTCCAGCTTATCACGGCGGGACGCAGACATTCAAGAGTGAATCGAGCAAATCCATAAGGACATGGACCTCAATCTTGGCAGAGTACCCCTATACCACCACCAGTGGCCGGGCTCGATCGCATGCACGAATCCGCGAAGAACTTGATGGCTACATAGCATTCACTGATGCGCCGGCATCTTTCCTGGTCCCAGAGTTGCTGGAAATATACCCTAATGTCAGGGTGATCTGTACTATTCGGGAACCGGAATCATGGGTCAAAAGCATGGGCGAACTATCTTCATCAGCGACTCCCTGGTTTCTCACGTTCGCGCTCCTTCCCACGAACCCCGGACGCTACTTCGTAAACTACATCACACAGCTAAGACGACTGTGGTACCTGTCCTTGGGCGAGGCAGCACCGCCAACTACTAAGTCCTATCATCGTCAATTGGAGCATCTGAGGTCGGTCGTCCCTGATAAACAGCTCATGCTCTTTGATGTGAGGGACGGATGGGAACCTTTATGCGAATGGCTAAACAAGCCTGTCCCTGAAGTACCTTTCCCTCGCATCAATGAGGCAGGAGCTATCGATAATTTCGCCAAGATGAGTGTGGGAAGAGGATTGTTCAGATGGGCTTCGAGTTTAGTCTGTCTGGTTGCGGGGGCTGGCGTGCTTCTCTGGGCTCGTATGGAGCTATGATATCAGGCGACCCCATCAGCGCAATGATGTCAGCTGGCGATGGTCAGCCTCGGGTCAGTTGCAAGTAGGAATCATCTGCGATGATTCGGAGGGCAGCGACGACATTGTGGTGGGGAGCATGTAGCGACTTCAATCGACATTCGATACTTGTTATATATACAAACTGCAGTCAGCAGATCGACTCCTGTGCTTAAAACACCGGAAAGAATAAGATTCCGCCTAGAAAGTACAGATGCTGGCCTTTGGTCCTGCTTCGGCCTTGACAACGCTCGGGACGTCATTGGTGGGTGTCAAGGTATACTTGTAGAAGGAGCTAGGATTGAAGACGGTTCCCTGACTCTTCGCAATGGTGCCTGATGTGCCCTTGTAGACATTACCGCTGACTGCGAGCTTTGCTGCGGAGTCGGCAGTCACTGGGTTCTTGGAGTTCTCAAAGTAGACATTCTCCATGCGCATTTCAGTCTGCCCGCGAGCGTAATGACCGTATGACTTGGCACCAACGACATAGTTGTTGTACAGATGAGCGTACTTGATGTTGTCTGCTGATGGATTGCGCTGAGTTGTTGAAAGGAAATAGTTGTGGTGGATTGTGATCTGGGCAACAACGTTCTCGGTCCAGCCAATGCCGAAAGCCTTGTTGTGGTTCTGCAGGACAGTGTTGGATACCGTCAAGAAGGTGGTGTCCTTTCGACTATCGATCAAGCCATCCCCACCCTTCTCAAACAGCACATGGTCGATCCATACGTTGCTAGCAGTATCCATTTGTATCCCGTCAAAGTCCTGGGTCTTGCCCTCCTCGTCTCCCTCCACATATGTGTTTCCGATCTTGAGGTTGCGGAAGATGACGTTCTTAGCTCCATTGAGCTTGAAACCGCCTTGATAGATCTCGCCGGTGGCACCGATACCAATGATGGTCTTGTCGTTGGTCACTTCGACCTCGGTGCCCTTGGGAGTAATGGTGATCCTTCCCTTGACCTTGATGACATGCTTTCCCGAAGCTTTGGCGAACTTGACCAGGTCTGCTTGACTGGTAACAGTGACAACGGTACCGCCAGTACCACCAGTTGTGCCTCCGTTCAAAGAAGCGAACCCATCAGCGGCAGCAGTGCATGAGGTATCTGCGCGCTTGTCGAGAGACACGAGGGGCGAGGCTTGAGCGATGACAGTCAGACAGACAGTGAGCGCCGCCAGGGCATTCCATCTGCCAAAAATCATGTTGAGAAGAAGAATGAATAGATAGCAGGAAAATGACGGAGGGACTTTCCTGCTTTCATGAACGAGATAGGAGAGGTATTATATGAAGAAGACCCATGACTTGTACCATATATATCTCGTGTACAAATGACCAGCGCCGGAGGTATGACCGGCAGAAGCGCTAGCAGCATGTCTCACGTACTGCAAGCCAACAGAGGTGACATGACAGGCAACCGCATCTGCGGTTGGTCGTGACAGGGTGATGGGGATGGACGGACGAGTTTCAGGTTGGGGAGGAACTCGCTTCCGAGTGCCAAGGGCGGGGAGTCGCCTCCGTGTCGTCGTTTTGCAATTTCACTCGAATCAGCTTTGACATACTTGTGGCGGTATTTGCCATTCATGGACTTTTTTCGCCAGTTCCGTGCCCTTCTATGCAACTCCATCAGGTTGTCAAGGACTCATGTCACGGCACGGGGTTCGTCACACCATGGGGTCAATTCAACCAGGAACGTCTGTTCCGGCGACCACTCCGGTGGACAAGGGACATGAACATCGTCTTGGCGTGGTCTGTGTCGGCGAACTCATCTTCGAATACATTCGACAATCTTAACCTCGTCTCTTCGTCTACTACTACAACTGCTTCAACAGCACATCTACACTACAAATGTCTATACGTCATGACCGCAAGTGCCTAAATGACGTTCTCCCTCGAGGACTGTCCAGGGGAAGTCATCAAGATCCAGCCTCTCCACCGATCGCTTACCGATGCTCATCGTGGAGTTGCCGGTGTTCTTTGGGATGATGTCTTGTCCACGTTGCGCCAACACAGACAACACATGAGCTGCGGCTTTGGCGTTGATGGTAAGGGTGTTAGGGTTGGCATTGCCATAAGTGTCGCATGCTTGGTGGTAACAATCGTCTTGGGCTACGCCTGTGCCAGTATGCAGACCTCCGACAGGCTTGTTGAGAGTAGACATGAAAGAGGCATAGTCGCTTCCGCCGGTGAAGATTGCGGCAGTGACATTGATACCTTTGCTGGTCAAGTGATCGACAAAGAGTTTTTCGATGACATCTGATCCAGGGGCCCCTGCAAGGCCATGCGTGTTTCCATCACCATCAAAGACGCCGAAGTAACCCCTACTGACCATGTCAAAGTTCAGGTAGAGCAGTAGGTCGTCGGCATCTTTTGTGTTGTTGATCTGCGTCGTGTAAAATCTCGATCCTACAAGCCCATTCTCCTCAGCACCCCACCAAGCAAGCCGGATTTTGTTGCGGAAGTTGAAACGCTGCAGACCATCGAACAACTCGAGCAGAAGCGAACTTCCGGAACCATCATCGTTGATGCCAGCGCCAGCCTTGACACTATCCAGATGCGCTCCGAGCATGATGACATTGTTGGGATCACCACTCTTGGACTCGGCAAACACATTTTGTGTTATCTTAGTCTCGACAGTCTGCGTGTGTTGGAAGTATGGCTCGATCACTTCGCCGGCAAGTAGTCGGGTTCGCAGCGCCTCTCCGTCATCCTGGTTGATAAAGCCACTGGGGACAAAGTTCTCCGGGTCGGGGGCGGACAATGTGCCACCTGTGACCTTGGTTGGGACATTGTTGTAGAGAATCACAATGGCGGCCCCGGCGGCAGCGGCTGGCCTGACACGTCCTGCAATGGTTCCACCAGTCGGGCAAGTCCCTCGTTGTACAAGTACCATCTTGTCCTTGACATCAATGTTGGCATATCCCTCCACACTACAGCCAGCATCGCCAGAGGGACCAAGAACGAGTTGCCTGGTCAATCCTTCAGGCGATGTCGATGGGGAATAGGTTGGACCAAAGACATAGTAGCTAGTGTTACCAACGCGGAAAGTGATGGACTCGACGTTATTGTAGAGTGCTGGGAAGTCTTGCTTGGAGGCCGTGAATCGTCGAGATTTTGACACTCGATCAAAGACGAAATCGCGCGAAGCATCGAAACCTGGGAGACCAAAGGCACGATTGCCTCCATTCTCAGTCGCGATTCGGTCTAGGTTCGCCAAGTTCTCCATCAACCTAGGATGTATCAGATCATGCTCACGCAGCACAACCCTCTCGATGCTTACCCCTCAGTGGTGATGGTGTTTTGAAACCATTCTGAGCGAAGAGGTGGCAACACAGCTTGTGCTGTGGAGGCCAATGCAAATAATAATGCAACAGTGGACTTCATAATGAATGGAGTGGCAGTCTATTGGTGAAAGAGCCGTCTACAGTCGGCCACAGGACGCTTATTATAGCGGTCTTCTCCATACTTGCCACGGCATTTTGGCATTAGCCAGTTATCTCTAGCCATGAACTTAGTCGATGTCCGTCGCGTGCGCGCAGGACAGAATAGAAAGGTCCAAGCATGCTAAGCATTAGATCAATGTATCCTCCACTACTGTCGTCCAACGAGAGATGACGGAAGATTGCAGAGGGAAAAGCCAAGCAGAAGATCTCTATCCTGGACCCTGCCACCTTCCGAAGGGAGCTTGGGCAAAGTCTTGGTGCCGCCCTTGCGTGCATTTCGCAATTGCTACTTTGTGGTCAGTCATCACCGCTTTCAGTTTTTTGTCCTATGTTGTCGCGATTAAGAGCGGCTTCTGACGGAGGTCGACAACATGTTCGAATCACATGTCCCAGCTGCAGGTCGCGGAATGCGGACACCACCAAATCAGCACTGATGGCACAGACGACCACGATGCACCTCAAGTCGTTGTTGATGATCATTCATTAATGCGTCCGCAGCTCGTCGAGCGACTGGAACGCTTCTAATATACAGCTATTTTTGTTACACTCATCGTTTCTGGAAGTCAAAATCTTCGAATGACGAAGCATTCGGCGAGCTGTCCGAGCTGGAGCCCTTTGTGGTGTGAATATGGGTTGTTCGGACAATCACGTTATTGTCTTTGTTCTTCTCGTCCGTTGTTGAGCTCGCGTCAGCTGCTCTAGTATGAGCGGGCGTGTGCTTCCCACTGACGGAAGTAAGGACCAACCCTTCCTGGCTTCCCGTCTCATCTCTGTCCATAACATTCCGGCTACACGTTGTGGACACTACGCGGGAGTGATATCCCATAGCTTTTGCTCGCCCCCCTGTTTGTTGGGTGTTGTTCTTCTTGGTTCGTCCGCTCGAAGATCCGATGGTACTCCTGACGCCATTGAAGAAGGCAGCCATGAGTGGACGAAGAGTCGGCAAGGTCGCGGCGATGATGGCGATGTAGAGCTCGAGGGCAGCCCAGACCGGGAAGTCGTTTTTGCTGGTCATCGTCAGCGCTTGCTGTCATAATGGGCTCGGGGTCAAGTATGCTTACAAATAACGATCGGTCTTGGAGAGAAAGGTGAGTTGCGCATTCACTTTCACGGCCCCAGCAGCCACAGCGACCAGACCCAAAGCAAGCACGCCGATGAGTGCGACCTTGGTCCGTAAATTGGTCTGCAACTTCCACACAATTGGAACAGGGAGTAGCGCGAGGAGCACATCAGTGCATATCGTTACCACAGAGTTAGCTATCCCAAGAGCGCTGAAGGTTTTGGTGGAAAAGCATTTCGCCGTGGGCATCTTGGAGAAGTCCCATGCAGCGTCGACGGGTCGACATGCGAGGATGATGGTGAGGTCAGAAGCAATAGTGTAAGCACAGATGAGACCTGGCCACGTCAGCCGATGGCAACAAGAACGACGGCGACTGGCTTACCAATGAAGACATAGAGGAAGCGGATGAGGTGCTTGTTGTTCACCAGCTTGATCAAAAGCAGCGAGATGGACACCTTCACCAATGTAATGGCGGAGGTAACCAGCAGTGATGCCCAGAACTGTATGCGCTGGAAGCCTTGCTGGTCATCGAGAGTCAAGGCCTCGTCGTGCCGGCCCAGTCCAAAGTCGGCCTGCCCACAGAAACAGCCGAAGAGGGCGATGCCCATGAGCTGTATTGGTCAGAAGCCATCACGGCGTACAGGAAAGCGGACTGACCATTGCAATGAACATGACCGTGTCATCGGCGGTCACGCCTTTCAGCATGAATTGTCGGACATAGAGCCGAAGGCAGACCACGAACAGCGACAAGCCACCAAAAATACCCACCAGCGTAAGAATGGCTGGGGAATTGTTCTCGGCGAGGTATGCAGGAGATCCCTTGACATTGGCCCGCGCCGTCAAGTCAGCTGCACGAGCGAACAAAAGTGCCGGCATGATGTACGCAACGATGCAGCGCGAAAAAGTCCATGAACACGCCCTGACTGGCGATCACAGATCTTTATGGATATGCATGTATGATTGCGGACCTGCTACAGAGGGACCGTACCATTCAATAGATCACCACGGGATAGACACTTGCACGATCTCGTCTAGTCTCATCCGAAAACCTTATGGTCCCCCCTTGACGATCAAGGGCTACCAATGGACTACACAGCGGTCTAACCAAAGGTCGATCATTCGCCATACGGTGAGCCATGCAGAGAAGGCCGTTGGCTATTAAGGACCAGAAGAATCTGCACCAGAGCCGAATATTATGCATGGCGGGTACACCACTACTATGAGGGAAACAGCTATATCAACGGCGTCGAGCTTGAATCCTGCGACGTGAGGGCAAACGGCTGTTTCGGTTCTGATCAGCAAAGGACCATAAAACGGTCGCCCCTGTGTCTTTGCCTCCTCGGATCTTTTTTCGATAGCTGCTTTTTGCCGTCCAAAGGTCAAGCTGTTGACCTCGGGTAAGCTGGCTTCCGTGCGGCATCCTCTGCCGTCTAGAAGGCAATAGTGTCCCCTTGGATGCATGCACTACATGCAGGGGTACGTCTGTTCTTTTCTTCCCTCTACGAACAGCCACTTTCGCTTATGACCGGTTGCCGGCCGTGCCCTATCATGGTCACCGACTGGAGAAGAGTGCGCGGCAAGTCGCTGCCGCTGTCGTATCTCGCGTGCGCGCTGCAGTGCAGGACTGGTCGACTTGCACGTGGGCTCCATTGATCGTCACAGACCAGCAGATCATCTTATCGTGGATCGGGTCGCCTGGCAGCCCTAAATTCCTCATTTCCGATTTTCCCAGCTGCTCATCTCTCGGCGTTTCGTGTCCTTGCGAATAAGCACGTCTTGTATCATCACCCCGGTTGGCAATGGGAAAGGGACAAGACGGAGGATCAGCAGACGAGCGTGATCTGTCCAGGCTTGTCATGGTAGTCCAGTCGTGCCCCTGCTGGGTCTGGAAAGGCGTTCTGGAAAAATCAGCCACCCTCCAGTGTTTCCCTGCAGATGTACCACGCCGCAGTGGGGCCGCACTAACTTAAATTGCTTTCTCCAAAAGCCTACTACCGCAACGGGGAGCGCCTGGACACTTTTTGTATGCGACCGCCAACATCAGACGTGTTCGGCACTTGCATTTCATGGCATGACAGTCGAGCTAGACATGTTCAGTCACCCTTGTGGCTGCATAGGCAGGATGCCGCCTCCTTCTCCCGTTGTAAGTCTTTTCTCCAATTGTACCATTGGACACGAGTACGTCAGTCAGCAATTGTTCAGCTGTCTCATTCTGCATTCTTCACTCTCATTGATCTGCTATATATGCATGTCCCCCTTTGCTGCTTGCTGCGACCCATAACCTCAACGGCCACCACGTGAACCCCCAGAACGGGCATCATTCTAGGCTTGACTTTGTCGATCACATAGACTTTGTCCGCCCTAATCATAATTCTCAATATGCATCTTCTATGGCTCCTGTCAACAGTGGCCGCTGTCGCTTCCGCTGGTCCAGTGGAGCGCCGGTGGACTGGTGATAGCACTGCCGGCACGGATAAATTGGCTGCACAAGGTCTCATCAAGCTGGCTGGCTCGCAGTACAATGGCGGCTCACCGGCGACCTGCAACATTCTGACGGCGGCAAAGAGGAAGGAATGGTAAGATATGTCCAACATGTGACTCTCGTTCAGGGCTTACATCTCTAGGAATGCACTCAGCGCGAAAGAGAAGAAGGCATACATTTCTGCCGTCAAATGCCTGCAATCCAAGCCCTCTCAGATCGGCGCTGCTGCTCCTGGCGCAAAGAACCGTTACGATGATTTTGTTGCCATCGTAAGTGTTGATGCGAACCTTTGCGATTCCGGACTAACAACGACAAGCACATCCAACAAACTCTCTCTATTCACGGGACTGGAAACTTTCTATCATGGCACAGATACTTCACCTGGGCTTACGAACAGGCTCTCAGGAACGAATGCGGCTACACCGGGTATCAGCCATATTTGAACTGGGGGAAGCTTGCATCCAACCCGCGTAGCGCACCGGTATTTGATGGCTCCGATACATCTATGAGTGGTGATGGTGCTTTCCGCGAACATCCCGCTGCATCCATCCCATCTGAAGCCACGCCTTTCATCAAGGTACCACCTGGTAACGGTGGTGACTGTGTTACATCTGGACCATTCAAGGACTACCAGGTCAACCTCGGACCACTTTCGCCCACCCTTCCTTACGCCCCAGCGAACCCTTCACCTGACGGCCTGGGTTACAACCCTCGTTGCATCCGACGAGACATTAGCTCTGCAGCTTCGCAATCAGCCCTCACTGACAAGAACTCGACGGACCTCATCAACAACAGCGCCAACATTCTTAGCTTTCAAAATACTATGCAGGGAGATTTTCCCAATGGCCTGATCGGTGTGCACACAGCTGGTCACTTCCTCGTTGGCGGTGACCCTGGTGGGGATCTCTTCGCTTCTCCTGGTGATCCATACTTTTTCCTCCACCACGGCCAAATCGACAGAACATGGTGGATCTGGCAGAATCAGGACCTCGCCAATCGTGAGAAGGCACTGGCAGGTACTTTGACCTTGTTCAACAGCCCACCAAGTCGCGATACGGCACTTACTGACGCCATCGACCTTGGAGTCCTCGCTCCGTCCGTCACCATTGGCGATGTCATGTCGACCACGAAGGGCCCTCTTTGCTATATCTACGTTTAAACTTCGGCACCTACCATCATTGTATATATCCGTTGACGACACTGAGGGAAAAAGAGATGAGCATTTATTGGAATTAGTGGCAGCATGGGGACACATTCTTTTGATACCAGCTTCGGCGCAGGAGGAGATTGATGAGAATCACCATCATCGGGATTGAATTATCGGGCCGCATCCGTCCGCACGACGTTTACACTTTCAGAAAGCATCCTAGCATGCATAATGTCAAGTGCAGAATTATCATTCTTATAACCACTACCAAATTGCACAATATCTGTGGTTGTTGTGCCGAGGAACCGTTTGGTGGGCGGTTTGCCCCTCGTCCTCCACCTCCACATCCACCCGCATCCTCCAATGTCCTCCCTTCTGACAATAGTCACTCTCCAAGAATGTCTCCTTCATCTCTGCGAGTACCTGCTGCACGGCAGACAAGGCGTGCAGACGACCGCAATCACTCAACACGATGGGTCCGACACCTCCACGATTGAAGGTGGTTGTATGTGGAGCTGGTATCGCTGGGCTTGCTACTGCACTTTTACTCCGAGAAGACCATGACGTGACGGTGCTTGAAGCGTCAACAACGGATCAAGAAATTGGAGCTGCTGTCACGTTCTCGGTGAACGCTAGCAGACTTCTAAGATCGAGCTTTGCAAGAGCAGGTTTCGACAAGGACAAGGCACTTTATGTTGCAGCTGAGAAGGTAATAGTCAGAAGTTGATAAGTACGACCATTATTGATCATGGCAATAGTTTCAGGAATTGCATTGGCAGAAGCTCGATGTCCTTCATGAAATGAGCATGGACTTTATTACCCGCAAGTATGGTCAGCCATGGTGGTACTTCGCTCGGCACGACGTGCATGCCGAGCTCAAGCGTGCTGCGACTTCGCCCCAAGGATTAGGTATGGCGCCTACCATGGTCGAGGGCTGTAGGGTCGAGCGTGTCGATATAGACACCGGTACAGTGAACACCAGTACAGGCAAATCGTACCAGGGCGACGTGATCATTGGGGCAGATGGTATCCGCACAGCGTCAGGTAATTCCGTCTTTGGACGAACGAAGACCGTCAGCCACAATCTCTCGGCCTACCGTTGGATGACTCCGACCTCAAAGCTAGAGGCAGACCCCGACACGGCAACTCTGATCGATTGCGCCAAAGTAATCGTCATTATCGGTCCGGACCGGCGAGTCATCGCATATCCATGCTCGAGCTGGAAGTATATGAACTTCGTGGGCATCTTTCCCGATACCACTGATAGGCGTATGCAGTGGGATGAGAAAGTCTCTGTCGAGCAGATTCTAGAGACCTTCAAAGATTTCCATCCCACCGTGCTCAAGGCGTTGGGCATGGCTGATGGGATGGGTGTCTGGCAATTGCGGGACAAAGACCCTCTTGATTGTCTTGTCAAGCATCAATTCGCCCTCATCGGCGATGCGGGTCATGCAATGGGACCTCGTAAGTCTCATTACAGATCATGTTCTGAGTCTAGCTGGCTGACATTCGGACAGATCAAGGACAAGGTGCATGCCAGGCTCTCGAAGATGCCGAAGCTCTACGAATCGTACTCAAAGGCGCAACGACTGAAGACGTAGATGCACGACTCCAGGTCTTCAATGACCTCAGAGTCGAGCGGGTGGCTCAGGTTGTGAAAAATACCAGAGCGTCTGCGCCGAATTCAACCTCGACACAGCTGAAGTCTGCCAACGAGTACTCTGACTATTACTGGTCCTACAAGATCACGCAAGAAGCAGTCCGGTTGATGAACGGGCGAGGGTACAAGCTGAATCTCGGTGACGAGGCCACCGGGCAGGTCTCAGTCAACGATCAATGAGTTCCGATGAGAAAGCACAAGGTTTAGGTGAGAAGCGTCATATTAGTTATCTATCGTGGTCTTGTCTAGATACACCCAAACTCCATCGCTATGCTCTGGCTAAAATTCCGAAAGCTCGTATCGGTACATATCGTACATGCATTGCATCATGATCATGCCTTTTCAACGCCATCAACCTCGGCACTTGTCCTCTTGCTGTCCACAAATTGCTGCTTGCTTTCGAGTTGCCGGTCCAAGCTGAACTCCTTGATCAGGAAGGTGAGCAAAAGGGCGAGACCCGCGAAACCACAACATACGGCCCAGACGACCTTGAGCGCATCAGCGTAGCTTTCGATGAGATCGACCTTGATTGGACCCTCGGGCATGGCGTGGATCATCTGGACAAGAGCGCTTGAGTCTGCCGCCCATTGTGAAGCATTCGCTGCGATGAGAGGACGAGAGGCTATTTGTCGCTTGATGGCGTTCTGGAAGACCACACCACCAACGGCGACGCCGATAGCCTGGCCAAAGGTACGCATGAAAGTGAATAGGGCAACGGCCGGGGCAGTGTCTTGTTCAGAAGTGGCGGCTTGGATACTGAAGCCAAGGCCGGGAAAGAGGAGACCCGTTCCGAGACCAGTGATCAGAAGGAAGAAGACCCAGGCGACTGTTGGCACGGTTGGGGTCATAAGGTATTGCAGACCGAACCCAAGTGTTGCCAGAAACCAACCAATGTAAAGAGACCATCGGTACCTGCCAGTCTTGGTCACCAAGACACCGACGACGACGCTGGCAGGTGCGACGGTGAAAGTGGATGGAAACAGTGCAACGCCAGAGAGAAGAGGACTGTATCCCTTCACCGCTTCGAAGTAAAGGGGGCCGTAGTAGAGCAGGCACCAGAGGACCATGCCATGAAGGAACGTTGTGAGATATGTTGCCGCAGAGGTCCAGTTTTTGGTGATTCTGAGTGGGATGAGTGGCTCAACAGCGAAGCGCTCTTCCCAGACAATGAAAGCGACGAGACCGGCCGCCGAGGTAAGGAGTGGTACGAGTGTGTGCCACGAGGACCATGAGTACATGACTCCTCCCCAGGTCAGTGGGATGAGGAAACCAGTGGTTGAGCCGATGAAGAGCAGCATGCCCACATAATCGACACGGCGGAGCTTTTCGCCCAAGGAGTCAGTGAGATGGTTCAATTGCAGGAAAGCAACCATCATGGCGCCACCGATGGCGATAAAGGGCAGGTTGATCCAGAATATCCAAGGCCAGTTGCTACCGGAGCCCGAGGCGAAAGCACCTCCGATTAGAGGGCCGCCAACACTTCCGAAAGCCCACATGGCACCAATAGTTGCCATGTAGTTGCCGCGAAGTCGCAGAGGAACAAGATCGGTGGGGAGAATCTCGGCAAGAACGATGACGCCGCCGCCGCCAATACCTTGGATGCTTCGACCGACAAGCATAGCTGCCATACCATGAGATGTGCGCCCAGCAAGGGCTGCGACGATGGCGCCGACGAGGAAGAAGACGAGTGATAATTGCAAGAGCGGCTTGCGGCCAAAGATGCCACTGAGAGAGCCAACGACTGGCTGAAAGACAGTGCCGGTAAGAAGGAATGATGTGCCTGCCCAGAAAGCTTCAATGGCACTACCGCGCAGTTCCTGGGCGATCTTTGACAAGGCGACCGAAAGTGATGTGGCATCAAGTGCAGCCATGAGGACGATGATCATGAGAGATGACCATGCTAGGTAGAATCGAGTACCAGGGTTGAAGGCATGGGCGACATCCTCTTCGTGCTTTTCGATGGACTTTGACTCGCTTTCAGAGTGTACTGGCTCCGGCCTAGGTGTAGGTTGTGGCTGCGGCGCAGACATTGTTTCAGTGTTGCAAGCGTTAGTTCTCGAGTGGTGAGGAAGTCGAATGATAATAGTGTCTAGATGATTTGCAAATGTAGTGGTGCTGTGCTATCTGAACTCTGTGAGATCGTATCGTGCTTGAATGGTACAAACCAATTGCATGGACACCTAAACACTGCATTATATGTTCTCCTGGGTTGTGTCATCGTCTGTGTGAAGGGCACACTCATTGTTCCGAGGAAAGTCATAGAGTCACTATTATCATTCTCGGCCGGTGCTACAGTGGTTACCTAAAGCCTGAGGGACATTGACGTGCTTCATGTGCGACAACGATGCCCCGTCTCCTGGTCATGGAGAAATCGGAAATCTGAACGGGTCAGCAGTACGGCCGTGTCAGAGAAAAGGAAAGAAAACCCTCATGCGTGTTGCGGCTCTCAAGTTGAAGGAAAAAGCCAAAAGAGGCTAGCTTGTCGGAGGGATAATCTTGCCGACCGTAAGGGGGCCCGTGCATTCGAAACGAAACGCCAACTTTGCTCCGTACGAACGGACATAGACACCTCCATCTCAAGTCTGGAGATGGTGAAAACAACATTCATGATTCCTGTCGATTAATGTCCGGCTGAGCGATATGATGTAACAGTACTATGGAAATGTCCTTCTATGTCTCATTGTGTGGTAGTGCTCCAAACGACCCAAGCTAAACTCCGCATCACAGCATCGAGAATTGCTCCACAGTCTGCGGGCTTATCCCACCCACCGTCTGGCACTCTTGAACATCCTCACCCAAGGTCCATACTCACCCCATTTCTCCGCCAGCTCTTTTGGCACGTAACTTCCCACGTCGCTCAAGATCGTTCTTTCAGGGTGAGGCATCAGCGCCAGCACCTTTCCATCCGGTGTTCTCACACCTGCAATACCCATTGGACTGCCGTTTGGATTGTACGGATATCTCTCTGTTGTTTTGCAGTAATTGTCTGTGTATCGCAGACTCACGAGGCCTTCGTCCAACAGACGTTGCGGTCCAGTCGGCCCAGCATCCGTAAATGTGGCTTTGCCCTCGCCATGGGCCGTAGCAATAGGCAGGTAAGATCCACTCATGCCATGGAGGAAAACGCTCGGTATTCTCCCCTGCTCGTTGGAGTCCTGAATCTCCACCATGCACACTCTGGCTTCATACTGCTCACTTGCATTCTGCTCAAATGTCGGCCATAGTTCAGCTCCCGGAATGATGCTCTTCAAGCGAGACAAGAACTGGCAGCCGTTACAGACACCCAAAGCAAAGGTATCCGGTCTGGCGAAGAACTTTCTAAACTCCTCTCGAGTTCCTTGATGCAGAAGAACAGACTTTGACCAACCTTGACCTGCGCCCAGCACATCTCCATATGAAAATCCGCCGCAAGCCGCGAGACCCTTGAAAGAAGCAAGCGAGATACGGCCGGAAAGAATGTCGGTCATGTGAACATCGATCGGTGCGAATCCGGCAGCGGAGAATGCAAAAGCCATCTCTGCTTGACCATTGACACCTTGCTCCCTCAAAATGGCAACTTGCGGTCGTGAGAAGACGCTCGACGATAGTGCTGTCTTGAGAGGTAGTGCGGAATCCTTGGGGTCAAATGTTATCTTGTAAGACAGCCCAGGATCTTTGCTGTCAAGAACATTCTCGTGCTCGGCATCGGCACAGACAGGATTATCCCGTATACGTTGGAGTGCATACGAAGTTGATGCCCATCTCTGTTGTAATGACGTTCTGCTGGCCTGATAAACTTGGCGGTGGTTGAAAGTGAAGGTCAAATCCTGTTTCGAAGCAGCGGGTACACGCCCAATCTTCTTGATCAGCCCCTTTGGCGGGCCACAACTAGCAAAGCAGCCCTTGAATTCCTCTTCATCCTTCTTGCGGACCTGAAACACAGCACCGAGCTCCTCATTGAACAAAGCTGGAATGACATCCGGCGTCTGTGATGTATCCGAAATGTCATCCAGCATGATGTCCAGACCACATCGTCCCGCAAACATCATTTCAGCCAACGTGGTGAGGAGACCTCCATCAGATCGGTCGTGGTAAGCAAGTACAACGCCAGACTCATGAAGCTGCTCGACTGCATCGTAGTAGTCCTTGAAAAGCTCCACGTCTCTCACATCCGGTGCCTCGTCGCCGACTTGTCCAAACGTCTGGGCAAGTGCTGAACCTCCCATGGCCTTCTTGCCGCTTGCAAGATCTACGTAGAAGATGGTAGTCTCACCAACGTCCTCTGGCCTTCGCAAGGCAGGAGTCCATGTCCTGTCGATGTGGTCTACAGCGCCAAATGCCGTGATCACTAATGACAATGGCCCGGTCACCTCCTTTGCTTGGCCGGATTGCTGGTCATTCCACTTCATTTTCATCGACATGGAGTCCTTGCCAACCGGGATGCTGATTCCGAGCTCTGGACACAGTTCCATCCCTATCGCCTCGACTGCGTCATACAAGTTCGCGCCCTCGCCGGGATGACCACTCGCAGCCATCCAATTCGCAGACAAGATGACTCTGCTCAGTCTGTCGGGCATACTTGCGGCTGCCAAGTTCATCAAAGACTCTGCAACAGCCATACGAGCCGAAGCGCGCGGACTGATGAGCGCGAGCGTCGGCTTTTCTCCCATTGCCATCGCCTCGCCGGTCTTGACACCACCCAAAAGAGAAGAAGCTGTCACAGACACATCGGCTACAGGAGTCTGCCATGGACCGACCATTTGATCCCTTACCGTTAGACCGCCTACTGTACGGTCTCCGATCGTGATTAGGAAGGATTTTGATCCAACAGAGGGCAATGCTAGAACACGGTCGATGGCCTGAGGAAGGACATCAGTTGTGGCAGACGGAAGATATGTCTTTAGTGAGACGTCGAACTTTGGCAGTCGTAGAAGTCTGCTGTCTACAATCCTCGTCATTCGAGGTGGCTTGCCGAAAAGGACTGGCATAGGCAAGTCAATGGGTTTTGGATAGATCTTGGATTCTCGATCCAGTAAAATCAAGCGCTTGTCGTTCGATGGCCCCCCATCAGTCGCTTGCCCTACGACGGAAAAGCCACACCTTTCACGTTTGGCGATCTTGACAAAAGTGTCCAAGCCTTCGGGTGCCACCGCCATGACATACCGCTCTTGTGCTTCACAGCACCAGATCTGAAGTGGACTGAGACTGCGGTCGGCGTTGTCTACCTCTCGAAGTTCGAATTTTGCACCGAGACCCGCATCATGGACAAGCTCGGGCAAAGCATTGGATAGCCCGCCTGCTCCAACGTCGTGGATGAGCTGGATCGGATTTTGTGTACCGAGTGAAGTGCAAGTATTGATGACCTCTTGTGCTCGTCGTTGCACTTCTGCATTACCTCGTTGAACGCTTGCAAAATCGAGATCCACGCTGCCTTCGCCCGATTGGATGCTAGATGCAGCTCCACCACCGAGACCGATCAGCATCGCAGGCCCACCCAGGACAATAAGATGTGCGCCGGATTGCACGAGTGAGTCGGACTTCAGAGCATGCTGTGGTCGGACAGTGCCGACACCTCCAGCCAACATGATAGGCTTGTGGTACCCTCTGATCTCTTCCTTGCCATCCTTATCTGACACCTTTGTCGTCAGTGTGCGGAAGTAGCCGGTCGTGCATGGTCGGCCAAATTCATTGTTGAAAGCAGCAGCTCCAATTGGAGCTTCCAGCATAATGTTCAAGCTGCTTGCGATATGGGAAGGCTTGCCTACATCGAGCTCCCACGGCTGCTCGTGGCCGGGAATTAGGAGGTCCGAGACGTTAAACCCAGCCAGTCCGGTCTTTGGTCGTGATCCTCGGCCTACTGCGCCTTCGTCTCGGATTTCTCCTCCAGAACCAGTAGCTGCACCAGGATGAGGTGACACTGCAGTTGGGTGATTGTGGGTCTCAACCTTTGCTAGATAGTGGACCATCTCCTTGACGTTCCTCCACTCTCCCGTTGCATGATCCGGCGCCCAGTGCGAAGCATTGAATCCTTCCAGAACTGCAGCGTTGTCGCTGTATGCACTCACTACCTTCTGAGGATTGCGTTTGTGGGTGTTTCTAATCATTGAGAAGAGGCTGTGGGTCTTCCGCATACCATCAATCGTCCACTCGGCATTAAACTGCTTGTGCCGACAGTGCTCCGAATTGACCTGTGCGAACATGAAGAGCTCCACATCCATTGGTGCTCTCTTTAATTGATTTGTGTATGCATCGACGAGATAGTCAATCTCGGAGCTGTCAAGTGCGAGTCCAAGTCTTCGATTTGCTGCTTGCAGAGCTTCACGCGGCGATTTTCCATCTGCGCCCAGGTCGACCTGCTCTGCCACGCCAGGTTCACTCTCAGCGAACATCTCCTCCATAGCAGGCGGTGAAAGACCGATAATCTGGGTCATGCGATCATGGAGGGCATCTGCATTCGGAATGCCTCTGTTGGGTTGAGGTGCATTGAAGCTGGCGGCAATGACCATGCCACGTTCGACACGCTTGACATGATCTTTGAGACCACATACTTGCGCAATACTCGTGGCCTTTGAGCTCCATGGTGAGATTGTCCCTGGTCGAGGAGAAACGTAGTACAATGCCAAGCGGTCATCGGTGTTTGGTCGAGGGTTGCGGAGCGCATCAAGAATCGTTTGAGACAGATGGTCGTTTGGACGAGGTTGCTGCCCATACTTCAGAAGCTGATCCAATATCTGACGCTCCCCAGTACTAATAGATTCAAGCGGGTTGACATAATGTACCCACAATGCCCGCACATCACTGGCACCAATCGCGCTGGCGAGGCGAGCGAGCCTGAAATCAGAAAATGCCAGTGAGCCAGGAATGGCCAGATAGGAAGACTTGTCACACATGGTGAGGAAATGCGCCGTCTTAAAATCTGTCAGACCATATTGTGCAAAGGTAGGATTAGAGTCGCGTCCTTGGCCACTTTTTTCCGTGTGAATCAGCAAAAGATTGATAGAGATCTGATGCGGCTCTGGGCCCCTCCAAAAGAATTTGCCCCGCGCCTAGCCGGAGATTTGCCGTGATCAACTCAAGAGCCGCATTTTTACGTAACGTGACTCTGACTTCTGGTGCGTATTGCAGGTTCAGTTCCTAGGTCCGTTTGCTAATCCTCATGTCTTTCCCCTGTATACACTAGTCATTCAATCGATTGCTGCAAGCGTGCATCATCGGCATACGGCATCGTAGAAGTTGTAGTCTCACTTAAGCATCATGTTTCCGCCGTCGCAAGGATACAGCCTGGACGTAGAAGCCATTTCTGGTATTTGCGGTTCAATATCTATAGGTAAGCACGCAATGTAGAGAAGACCGAGTCGAGAGCTGACGACTCATAGCATGTTGGGTTGTGGTCTTTTCACCTCAGATCATTGAGAACTTTCGGCGGAGCAGTGCAGAAGGTCTCAGCATAGAATTCATCATAATATGGCTTTTTGGTGACTTTGCCAACATCATTGGAGCTGTACTGCAAAAGGTCCTTCCAACCATGGTAAGCAGAGAATCTCAAGGTCACTCTTGGTGAGTCATAACTAACGACGCCAGATCATTCTCGCAATCTACTATACACTGGCGGATATTGTCCTCCTGGCGCAGTGTTTCTACTATCGTGGGTTCACCTTGCGCGATCCCAAGCCCGAACCTGCTTCGAACGGACCAGTCAGCAACGGAATTGCTACCGAGCGCACAGGTCTACTCGATGGTCACTCGTCTCCTCATGCCAATCCGCAGGATGCAGATCACCCTCGCGCACAATCCGTATCTTCTCTCGGTGATCGCTTCACAACCCTAGGCGAGCACTTCTCCCCAGCCACACCTCTGCACCCGGCACCCAAGTCCGAACCTCCTCGTCCATCACCATCCCGGCCACTATGGAAAGCCGTCGTCTTCAATGCCACTGCTATTGTGGTGGTCGTCGTAGCCGGGGTGGGAGGGTATTACCTCTCCCCGTCTTCCAATAATCAGGACGGAGGCCACGAGCCCTCTGATCAGCACGATATCTTGACTTTCAATACCTGGGGTCAAGTCTTTGGCTACCTCTGCGCTATCCTCTACCTCGGCAGCCGAGTACCGCAGCTTCTTTTGAATTACCGCAGAAAGTCCACGGAAGGACTCAATGCGCTCTTCTTCCTCTTCGCCTGTATCGGCAATTTGACATATGTCTTCAGCATTTTTGCATTTGAACCGGCGTGTAAAGGAGGCAAGCACAGGTGCCATTCCGGCGAGGCGAAAAGTATCTATGGGCGTTATATCTTGGTCAACCTCAGCTGGCTGCTGGGCAGTCTGGGCACATTGTTCTTGGATATGGGTGTATTTGTACAATTTTTCATGTATCGAAAGGATGAGATGGATGAGAGAGGTAGGACGCTTGGAGATGCAGAAGGCTGATGCATTTCTGGCGTCTATATCATGTATCCGATGCTCCTGAGCTTCGGGCGTGAAGGCTCTTGGCCTGTACCACTATCATACAATGTATCTAATGCCCCGCATTCACCATCTTTTCACTAGCTCATGGTCATCTCATGCACTCTTGGTCGCCGGCTATTGCTACTTGAGCTGCCACGCCTTATTGCCCTTCTCACCCACTCGCTCGAAAGAGTCGACGACTGTCTCCTTGATGCTGTCATTGGTGAACTTGGGAAATCTGTGCTCGTCAGTTTCGTTCGCAAGAGTCAGACACGGTACACGTACCTCTGCTTAAGCGCTTTGAGCAGATCAACTTTCCCTACATCACTCCCAATGATAGCATCACGGAGCATGTCGAAATCGGCCCCGACAAGTTTTGCGGCCTTTGATTTCTCTGCCTTCATGATCGGACCCTTGGTTGCGGGCGTGCTGTTCAGAGCTTTCAGATTCGGCCCATTCGAAGAAGGCTGCAGAGGCGCCCTAGGAGGCTTCATGCCTCCTTCGGCGACCGTGATCGGATTGCCGAAGAGATCGCGCTGAGGTATTGGCACTGTACATGCTCGCTTCGATGCGGAAGCCTGCGTGACCCAGTATCGATCACTAAAGGGATCGACGGATCGGATCGTGTCGTCCGGTAAAATGAACTGCAAACGCATGGTGGAAAGATCGAATGGGCCATCGCTCTGGCCTTGCGACCTTTTCGCAGCAGTGTCCTCCCAGCATAATCCACTGCTGACCGGTTGCTCGCCACCCTCGAGCTTGCGGCGAGCGACCATGGTGTCTTCTCCGTCGTCCAGGAACTCGTCCATCTCATCGGCACTACCGACACTTTCAGCATCTTCCTCCTCATCCGAGAGAACATCTTCGCCATCCTCCGGCTCCTCCCATTCTGCTTCCGAGTCGTAATCATAGTTCGTATCCGGTCTGACGCGGCGTAATGGCATACGTGTGACGGCTTTGGCCTTCTGGTCGTTCGTGACTTGTGTGTAGGATCCAGTGTACGGCGGCCGCACATCTTCTGAAAATTGAATGTGCTTGATTGTAATAGCTGTTAGTTGCTGATCGATCGTAGGACCCAAAGCACTCGTAAGATCCACAGGGTGGCTCGACGTGCCTGCCACCAGGCCATGTACACTAGAAGCCAAGGGTGGCAAGTTGAGACGCGAAGTGGCGGACCCGAAGAGGGAACGTAGAGTCGGTGGTTGGTTCGTGCTGTGAGCTCTGGACACACTGTGGTCAAATCTGGAAAGAGCACCTTCGACATCGAGACCAGGTGGGACTATCGGAGCCAGAACGGTGTGCTGTGGTAAAGAGAATGGCAGGAAATAGCGGTCAAAATTGGGGTTGCGCTTCCTCGAGGTCTCTGCAGCACTGTGTGAGTCTGAGGGCGATGCAAATTCTGGCTCTTTTGCACCCTGCGACGCGATACCATTTATGTCTTCGGCATCCTCTTGCTTAGGCTTTGCGGGACTGGACTTCGCGAAGAAATTACCCAAACGAAGTTGGTTCTGTGCATCGTCAGAGACATGGTCAAATTGCAATGAATGCAGCATACCCTCTGCTTCTTGGCGATTTCTTCGTCCTTCTTGCGTTTTTCCTCTTCTTTCTGCTGCTTAGCAATGTCTCTTTCTCTCTGCTTCACTTCTTTCTCCTCGTTCTTGACTCGGCGTTCCTCGGCTCTCACGGCTGCTTCGGCCTCCTTCTGTGCTTTCCTCTCCTCCCGCTGTCGTTGCTTCTCAGCCTTTTCATGGGCCTGCTGTAACTTCTCTGCCGGCGTGAGTTTCCTTCTCTTCGCTGGTCGGTCGACGGTGCCATTTAGAACGGCGGCCTGTGGACCGGCAGCGTTGCTGCCAGCAGTGGATGTTGGAATGCTACTGAGTGTCGATGTGGATGGCGCTGGGGAAGGTTCCCGCGAGCGTTTCGAGGGCGAGTCACCGACAGTGCCACCATCCTCACTAGAACTCTGTGGCGGCGTAGGCATAGAGTGTTCGGACGCGGCACTGAGGCTATGGTTGGGTTTGTCTGTTAGGTCCGCAAGCGTTCGTTTCAGAGGATTGGATGGAGGAGTCGTGACAGTATCGATGTCCATGACGATGGTACGTGAAAGTATTGCAACTCGAGCTTCGCCGTGTTGCCCTTGATCCTGCTTGCGGACAAGCACAACCTTCGTGAATGGGCAATGGCAAGTCGGAGGTCGTGAATCTGAGGTGGAAGGGTCGAGGGGACGCGCTCGACGCGTCTGCGGCGAAAGTGGTCTTGGCATTCCCGGAGCCGCATGTTGGATCCTATCCAGAGTCGGCGAATGGTCCATCTTCTTGTCACTCCGTGATTAGCGCAACGAAATGTCACTATTTGACAGCAGCCCTCTATCAATTGCTGGAACAAATGTGGTGCCATTGATCACTGACCCGATTGATGACCTGACTGATGAAGACTTGATTGCTTCTGAAGACGATCTTCTTAACGACTTAAATGACGACCAGACCATGCAAGCATCAACTGTAGGTGACACGTGCGGCTACCGACATCTGACAGATGTCGCTAATGCTAGAGTCGGACAACCCGATGTGCAGTATATGTCAAGTCTTGGGACGGGTTCCAGAGAGCTTGTAATACAGCGGATAGACGGAATCATGATTCGCCTCGTCACTCAACTCAGCAAAGGACAGTTGATGAGCTTCTCTCTGAAAGATGGTGAATTTGAAGCAGGTCTTGAGGAAGAAAGTGAACTTCAAGGCAGGCTCTTCGCTTTCCCTGGGACTGGCCCAGAGGAATCGTGGAGGTTCAGTGAGTTGCTCTCTCTCTTTTGCAGCGTACTTCGCCTGACCGCTGCAGCTGTGATGGTCAAGATACTTGGTCACATTCACGAGGCTTGCGTGACGAACACGATCGTATCGAAGCGGTAGGAGTAGGAAGAGATGTCCAGAAACGATACTGATGCCTTCCGACAGCGACATCTACTACCATGATCCCTCTTTGTTCGGCAGTCAAGCAACCGTGGACCGCCATATCGATCAGATCGCTGCAGAGTTGCACGTGAGGCGATCAGATCTGAACGTCGTAAGGTGTTCTGAATAGCCTCGAATGTTGGACCTACTAACAACTCTCTAGACTGCTGCGGCCAAAGGGCTTATCACTGGCGCCGCCACGATGGACTATCAGAACGGCTCTATGGATGATCTATCACTTTGTTCCGACATCAAACTGATCGCGTCATGTGAACGACTTATGACCGTGTCTCTCAGCTCTGCCAAATTTATCCTGGTCGTGGAAAAAGAGGTCGGCCACCTTCACGATACAAGATTGCGCTTTGCTAAGACCAAAGCAGGCAAGCTTCCAGGATTTGGTTACAACCGCAACATGGCAGCATGTGAAGCATCATGCAATCGCGGTGACAGTGAGCATCTTGAGTACCCCATGAGAGCCAGCGCTGACGTGTCTCAGGGCAAAGGCTACCCTGACATTGCCACTCGTAGACTTCTTCATCTACTGGCGCACCCGACTGCCTTCAACCATTTTGCAGATCCGCCAGTCTACTTGCTTACTGACTTTGACCCTGACGGCATTGCTATTGCCAACGTCTACAAGCACGGGTCGCTCAATTTGACTCACGAAGGGGACGGCATCAAGACAACCAAGGCCCAACGACTTGGTCTAACCCGCGAGCATGTTCAAGAAGATGACTCTATGATGGGTTCGCACGTCTTGCTACCGATGACTATGCGGGACCGGCGCAAGGCAAGGACCATGTTAGTTCGTATGGTGGGCAGCAGCGAGATGACCGATGATACCTCCGACCTGCAATGCATGCTGATGACAAACCTCAAGGCTGAACTGCAGACCCTCGACGAAGGACATGGTGGACTGAATAAACTACTGGCATCTCTCATACCAGGGTAGCACACGCACACTGACCACAAACTGTGCGCACAGCAGAGGGAGAAGTGCTTGTTCGCTAATGGCAGTTCTATCAGACCATGTATATAATACGCATCCAACCACTACAGCCCATTCTCCGCCTTGAACTTATCCCAAGCCTCATTCAACGTGCTGAACACGCTCCCACTGATCATCCTCTGCTCGGTCGTCGCATCTTGCGCAATCTATGCATATCAGTACTTGGTCCCCAATTTAGAGTTACAAACATACCTTATCAGGATGGACCTTGGCGATGGCCTTCATATACACAATCTTGACCCTATTCGTCTGAATCAACTCTGCCATTCCGACCTTCTTCCACCCAGCGCCTTCCCACAACACATTTTCCAGACTTCCCAATAACGCACGCAGATTATCCGCTTTCCCTCCCTTCCACGCCTCGATACGTGCCGACACAGCGTCCGTCAACGCGAACCTCTCGTCATCGAGCTTTTCAGCAGCGGCATTTTGGGCGCGTAGCTTCTTGACGGCCTCCTGGCTCGCTCCGGCACCAGCCACGGCCGCACGAGCAGCAGGTCGAGGAGCAGGTTTGGCAAGGCGAGCAGCGGGTTTGGGCGTCGGCTTGGAGGGGTTGGCGGCCTTGATACACCGCTCCCTCCCCCTTGCAGCCACGGCACCGCCCAGGCCAGATTCCACGGCGTCTTTCCACACGGCGGCTGCGTCGGA
The DNA here is from genome assembly GCA_007556565.1 of Elsinoe fawcettii. Lineage (NCBI taxonomy): Eukaryota > Fungi > Ascomycota > Dothideomycetes > Myriangiales > Elsinoaceae > Elsinoe > Elsinoe fawcettii. Next base: position 1,647,474 of record SWCR01000008.1, on the reverse strand, counting down.
CCACTTCTCCAGTGCTTCGAGCGCTTCTGCTTTGCGGGAGAGTGCTTTGCCGTAAAAGTCGCGCATGTTCTTGGTTCCATCGGCGCCGAGGTCGATGGATTCGTTCTCGCCTTTGGACGGGCCGATGATGGTAAGGGCTTCGTCTGCGTCGGAGATAGCGAGTTTGGGGTCGCCCGTCTTGAGGGCGGTCAGGGAACGATTCGACAGAATGATGATGCGTATGGGATGAGAGGAGGGGAGTCCGGACAGAGAAGAACTGTATGATTGATGCGCTGCATCGTAGTCGCCGCGTTTGAAGGCGTCGGTACCCTTAGATCGATGGGAGGCCGACGCGGAGAGGAGAGATGGTGAGACGGCTGGTACGGATCGTGGTGGCGCTTTCGGCTTTGGCGGCGCCGGAGATACGCTTGGTCGTGCTGTAGATGTTTGAGGTCTTGGTGCTGAAGGAGCTGGTGACGCTCGACCCGGCGCCGGATTGAATAAATCGACTTCTGGCTCGGGAGACTTTGTAGGTGCGGCAGGAGTGGCAGGTTTCCGGCGGCGAGCAGAGCTGACATACGCTTGTGATGTCTGCGCTTCTACTTGCTCTCTACTGAGCTTCGTGGGCTGTCGAGGAGCATTTGTGGGATGGGATGGGAATCGCTGTTGGGGAGGTGCGGATCTCTCTGGCAGCACTTGCGCGGGAGATCGTCCCCTGAGTGGTGATGAATTCAATGGTTCTTGTGGAATGCGTGGGGAAGCCTTTGCCGATCTTTTTGGTCGACCCTCGCCAGCTTCTAGCAGGGCAGCCTCGTCTGTCATATTGATTGCAGGAGCCTTGCCATGACCATTCTGCTGTGGCCGTGGAGGTTGTGGTGGGACGTCAGATTTGCGTGAATCTGCGCTGGCATCCCGCATCCATTTTGGCTGGTTAGGATCGCCCTCTTGCTGGAAGTCGGACACAGCCTTTTGCACCTGCTTCCTACCGGCTTTCCACAAGGAGTTGGCCGACTTGAAAAAGGCAGAACCGACATCGGAAGCGTATTGAGAGACATCCTTGTCCCCTGACGCGGCGCTATCAGGACGTCTCTGTTGTGAATTGGATCTGCTCGAGTCGGCGCGCATCCAAGCTGGCACACTCCCTTGCGAGTGAGGCTCTGGCTGCTTCATTGGACTTTGTGTCCTACCGGTCGCGCTCCCTTTGACTTTCGCTTGAGCTTCTGCATGAGCTTGATTGAGGAGCCAGCTGACTGCTGTCTGAAGATTGCCGTTGGTCTCTTGAAGTGCAATCTGAGCACGATCTGCAGGGAATCCCATATCTACGAGCTCTGCTATCTGCCGGTCAAAAGGTGTACCCCTTATCTGCGGTGTTTCCAGCTCTTCCGGAGATGGCATTCGCCGTGGGGGCGAAGGCGGTGGTGGAGGTCGTGCTTGGACTGGCCTACCTAAATCTCCGAGGATGTCGTCGTCGTTTGATGCAAAGCTCGGCTTTGTGGTCGGCTTTGATGTAGGTATGGAGCCTAGTCCAAAGGGATCATCATCGTCATCAGGGAACTGATTGCTTGTGCCACCGTTGCTTTGTCCGTTTGGTACGGTCACTGCGGGAGTACTTCGTCCACTGTCAAAATCGGATCCTGGAGGGGGAAAGTGGCTGCTTCTGTCTACTTTCGCGGACGAATTGAAGGCGGCTAGAATGTCGTCTACATCTTCACCTGCGCCTGGGACTTGTATGTTTGTCTCCCTGGCCGATTGCGCCTGACCACGTGCCCCTGTGCCAAGTTTGTCCCATAGCTGTGCTTCTTGGGCGTGCCTATGCTGTTGCTCTTGGATCTGTCTCTGTCTCTCCTCTTGCAATTGGCGTTGACGGTCCTGAAGCGTAAGATTGGACTTGGCCTTGTTGGAAGCGCCAGGAAGGAGATTCGAGAAGCTGTCGTTTGCTGGCGAGACAGACTTTAGAGGAGAAGACGCTGAACCATCGCGCGCGACAGTGCTACCCGTCCTGCTCTGAGGCTGTGGCGACAAAGAGGCTAGCGCAGGATTGGGTCTCAAGGTCGACGTAGCAGAGGAGAAGGGATTGTTGCTTGCCGGCTTCAGCGGCTGGGACACAGGTGCCTTTGCATTCCAATCAATGCTGGATAAATCGTCCATGGTCGTGAAATTGATGGCTGCATCAGGGAACTACTGTCCACAGTCTATCGTCTTGCGCACTCATCGTTCTAAATGTTGTATGTTGTAAGATGGCAATTCAGAGGTCTTGAGGAAACATGTGAAGGTACCGGATGCTTGGCATCGATATCACCAAGGTGACAGTCCCAAAACGTGCTTCCGACCCACGAATGGCACTTCTGGTATAACAGTGATGTTGAGGATTACTGATGTATTACAAAGTTCTACTATATCCTGCCCTGTCGTATGCCGCAGTGGCTCTTCGCTTTTTGGTACAATGCCTCGCCGCCCTGATGCGCCGCCTATGCATGCGTGTACATCATCTACCGTTCGCTGTGTAATGTTTGATCCGTCGCTGTGATCAGCTGAATAGCTTCGTCACTATTGCCCCTGCTCATTCTCCAGTTCGTCGACCGTGCTTGACGGTCTGTCAGCCACAGCTCATCTCTGCTAACAGGCCATGTCGGGACGCTCTACGCCTTGCGGCTGCGGGTGACCCTGACATTGGCCTCGTCTTGCTTGAGAACCTCACGGACAGAGCTGTAAGATGCTTGACCGCCGCTGAAGCGGCGCCTGGCCTCTCCGACGGTAGGTACCTTCTCATCCTTCATTTCGACCAAGGCGCTGGTGGCACGACCACGGCCCTTCTTGACAGGCTTCTTGTAGGTGGCAGCGTAAAAGCCGAGGAAGAGGAAGAGGTAGCTGGAAAGAATGACCATGCCTGAAATAGCAGCAAACTCCTCGCCGGCACAAGTACCATGGTTGGGCAACCAGGTGAAGTAGGCGGAAGTGAAGTACGTGTATGAGGCGTAGTAAACAAAGCCAAGATCAATGACAAATTGGGTGATCTGCATGACAGTGATGTACTTCTTCCACCAGATACGAATGCCACGCGCGGCCTGGAAGTAGTACCAGTACATGACGACGTGCACCATCAGGTTGAGGACGATCGGGACCCAAGATACCGCAGTGTGGCCGAGGAGCTGTGTGTAGCAGAGCAGCGCGGTGGCTCCATGGTGGTAAGTGTGGAGGAAGGTAAGAGGCTTCTTCTTGAGGAATAGGAAGCAAGTATCGATGAGTTCGAGGAATTTGGTCAGGTAGTTCATCTGCGAGACGTTAGGCTTGGTGTCTGCGAATCACCCTCGAGAAGACTCACGTAGTACAGAATGACAAGCTTATCCGTCCAGCCACCTTCGTAATCGCAGATGGCGTGAAAGATTCCTCCTCGTACAATCGTTGGGATCAATTGCTCCAGGAACAGTACCAGAAGGATGCCGGAGATGGCAGTGAGGTAAAAGTTGTGGATCTTGAACAGGCCATTGAGCTTGCAGGCTGGACGATCACGCATCACCTCCCGACCGCCAAAGATGATGATGTAGTAGGAGATGAGCATTGTCGCTGTCGCAAAGTGCGTCGACATTGGCGTCTTGCCAGGCACGAAGCGAAAGTCCTGCGGCCGATAGCCCTTGACGGCCACAAAGGCTCTTTCGAAGATTGGCCATAGCTCGAGGCCGAATGGTCGATCGAGCGAAGGTGCACCGTATCTGATCCACGAGGGTAGCGACATGTTTGCTATGTAAAATGTCGACAACGGGGAGGAGGAGGGGAGGACTCGAAATTGTTGGAGCGCAAAACGCGTGAGGACAACCGTTTATGATGTTCCTGATACGGCAATCGCGGGAAGTATACCGAGCTGGCGTAAAGACAAAAGCACTGCCGGTGGTGCAAAGGAAGGACGAGAAGCGAAGAAAGAAGAGCGCAACGGCCGGGTCGGTGAAGATGCAGGTAGCGGAGATGAAGAGGGGACGAGGGAGATGGAAGAGGAGCTGGATGGTGAAGTTAAGGGGCCTGACGCGGTTCCTGGTCGGTTGATGGCGGGAGCAGAGAGACAAGCAAGAGACTGTGACACTTTTCCTTCGAGAAGCTAGTTTAGTCTGGGGAAATGAGGTGAAATTTACTGGGCCGTAGCTTGTGAGGTCAAGTGTCTTGTCGCTTAATTGACTGCCCGAGGACTTGATGATACCAATAAAATTAGGGTGCCGAGTTGTGTGTTTCAATGCCTGACTTGATCCAGTATACAGCTTGTTGTCGCTGGCTGTAGAATATCAATGGAAGCTCTCATAAACAGCTGGAAGTCATGGACTTTCTGGAAAATGCCCATCATTGCCTGACTCGACTAGCCAATCATGGCTCTGTCGAATCAATTCTTGCGGCTGTTGATGTTTTGCTCAACCAACAAAGGGAAGGTGTAGCCGCATCTTACCTCTTTCGGAATTTACAGCTCACGGACGTCATTTTGTAAATTTCCATCCAGGCACCTTTCCGACACCCCTCCACGTCAACATCTATTCTTCCCGATAGCAGTAGTCATGATAGCGAGAAACGAAGAGCCAGTCAGGCTTGAGGAAGATGAAATTGATGATATACTCTACTCGGTCCGTAGCAACGACAAGGGAGAGCTGGACAGCTTTCTCAAAGCTACCGCGAACAAATACTCGACAACAGAAAAGGCCGTCTTGCTATCAAGCATAGCAGAGCACAGCGGCAACACAGCCATTCACTTTGCTGCTGCGAACGGTCTGAAGGGTACGAAATTCCGCGGAGTGTTCTATGAGACGCTGCTAAATCGATAAACTAGACCTGCTCAGTCATATCCTTCAGTTGCTTGCACTTCCGCCTGGTTCGGAATTTGTGAACAAGCGCAATCAATCTGGTAATACCTCCCTACACTGGGCGTCTCTGAATGGTCACTTGGACACAGCAAAGATACTGGTCGAGGCTGGTGCGGACCTTTGGGTTCGGAATTTTGCGGGCAACCTAGCCGTCTTTGAAGCTGAGAGAGCCGGCAAAGACGATGTCGTGGCATACTTGCTAAAGGTCGGAGGAACGGAGAAGGAGAATGAAGACGGAACTGCGGAGGGTGTTGAAACAAGTGAAGCTGCACCATCCGAGGACGTGCAGATGAACGATTCTGTGGATGAAGCTTCCAGAGATATGGCTGCGACTGACCTGACTGGTTGAAGAGGCCGATCCGATACGACCTATGTCCCTATCGCTCAGGCAAGCGCTCTATCGACGGCTTGGACACCCCGACCATTGGGGCTTGTGTCATCTGGAGCCGGCTCAATCCAGGCAGGACGCTGAGGTGGACCTGCCGAGCAGGAGCATCGCGTGCTACCCATTCTGTTGTCTGCTGCTGATCCAGCTCCCTCCACCCAGTATTGGGAGTGCTTTCTTCACTGCTCGAATTGACCTCTGGCACGACAGATAGCTTCTTGGTCAGTCGAGGACGACTGGCAATCTCTCCCTGCGGTGGTCTGTGGCAGGCGTGAGCATCTGCCAGGCTGTACTTTGACCGCGCACATATCCCCGCGATGGCGTCGATTGACCTTTGCAGCTCCGAAGACTCGATAGCTTCGACAATACTGTCGAAGCGAAACAGTGCCGCCGAAGGATATGCAATCGGCTCTGGTCTTTTGGTGTGCTTGTGTCGTCCCATCTGTGGTGGTGGACTCAGGCCTGGGTGCGGCTTCACAAGGATTGGCCCCGCGACAGGTTGCACTGGTGACGGTATATGTGAGATACGCGCGGCAGGACGCGGTGATGTTGGGCTTGGTGTTCTGATTCGTTTCGTACCGCTTCGCAAAATATTACTCAGTAATTTGCGTGCCTCAGACATCAGTCGTGTTGTGTCACTTGATCATCTGTATCGGATTGTGTTTTTCATCAACAGGTCTAGTGGAATCCGAGAACCTCTTTGCGAGTGAGGAGACGCTCGAGATTGAGAGGTTCAGTTTACCTGTTTCCCACTTCACACTGTTGTACCGAGTCTAACGTTGATGTAGTAGATACTATCATGCTTTATTCCAAGTTATTCTACATCCACAGCGCATGTGATGTCCCCAGATGATCACCTGCATGAGAGTCGCATGAGAGCTGCCTTTTGCCGATGTTTGCCCGGCGCATCGAGAATGAGTGTAAGCCGTCTCCGTCATCAATGTTATTTTTCTCCCATCGACCATATTTCATCCTGTGCTTTCGTTACTTGTTTACACGTACGAGCCGCTTTTGGATCTTCATCTGCGTCTCACTTGATTGGATTGACGCAACATGGTTGACGATCTCTCGGTCAAAGGCGCGGCCAAACGCGCTCGCTCTCCTTCAGACTCAGGCCGAAACGAAGAGAACGATGCAGGGCATAAACAGGCAAAGATCAGTCCTGCGACGGAAGAGGATGTCGAGGTCCGTAGCTCATCTCCTCGTGTGGTCGACGTCTTGTCGAGAGGCCGCAGTCCATCGGAAGACGGCGAAGAGCGAGATGATAGTCCTCCCCTTCCGGATGAGGAACCTCCGCCATTACCAGATGAGGAGCCTCCCACAGACGAACCTTCCGATGATGGGTGGGAGCCTCGCTGGGACTACAACAACAACGCATGGTACTACTTCAATCGATTCACAGGCGTCTCGCAATGGGAGAATCCACGTGTGCCAGAAGCCACTGTCGTGCCGCCCTCTGTGGCTGGGGCGCCCGGCACAGAGTCTGCACCAGGTACTGACGGTACTGGCCATTCAGCCGTCATGGGACCTCCACCTAGCTACATGGGCTATAATCCAAAGATCCACGGAGACTTTGATCCCAACGCCGACTATGCCAAGTACCACCAGCCGGCGGCAGAGGAAGCAGCCGAGGAAACAGCAAACGATGTGGCACCGTCCGCAGACGATCTCAGCGAAATGTATCAGCAGAGCGCCACCTTCAATCGCTTCACCGGCTCTTTCCAGAGTCAAGACAGAGGACCGGATGCACACAACGACGAAAACAAGAGCAAGAGACAGATGGAAGCCTTCTTTGACGTGGACAAGGCAGCCAACGCACACGAGGGCCGTTCTCTTAAAGCACAGAGACAGCGCCAGAAGCTGTCCAAGCAGCAGATCCAGGAGTTCAACAACAAGAAAAAGGCCAAGAAGATCAAAAAGGATCGCGATTGGCTTACGTCCTGAGGCACAGCAGTGAGTCGCTAGTGTTGACGTGAACGTGACATGATTTCACGAAATGCACAATCGTAAAAGCATCAAAGTTTGTATCCTCACCCGTGACTGACTTGTAAGTAGCATCTTTCTCCGCCGCACAAGGTGTTCAAGCTTTCATAAAAGGCCATGTGAGCGGGTAGTAAAGGCGAGACGTTGAGGTCGAATGCAGACAGACGAGATACCCGGACATGTAGACCGAGTCTGAGGGAGAGAATCCAGTACCTTCAAACATGGTCCACGACGTTTCCAATGACAGATTTGGTCAGGTCTGCACAACGAAGACCAGTTTCATAGATCAAAGTAGCCAGTCAGAACAACAAGCGTTTCCCCAAGTGACTAAAAGACGGTGCCACGGGATAGAAGGACGTAGCGAGAAGGTTCTGCTAGAGGCAGGTCACCGACACATGGTTGTAACGAAGAATCATGGAAACGGCGAAGTGCCAGAAGAGAAGGACGGAAGTCTCTCGGGCTCGGCACCACCGTCGACGACGACGACCTTGTCGACAGGAATACGTAGTATGCGAGACACTTGTCAACGGATACGAAGGTATGCTTATTGAAAAAGTAGACGACGCTTCCGTAGCGAGCAAGCCACGAGGCGTCCAGTCCAGCCAGTGGTCGTCGATGCTCGATAGTAGTTGGTGCCAGAGTGCCTTATGATCGACAGGCACCGTCCCACCCTACCGGAGAAAAGACCCGGACCAGACAATTGTTGCTTTGCTGCTTGTGCTCGTGCTGAGGAGGGAGAGGGCCAGGGACTCCCTGATCATCCTTTGATCAGCCAGCATCCTGCTTCCCCCTCCATCGGCCCTCTCCGCTCAGCTGGGTCTTCTGGTTTACCGATAGTGGAGTACCTTATCCAAGACCAGAAAGAAGATACCGGCACTATGGATATTGGAATCTATCAGATCCCATTATGTGATGCGTGGCAATACCATTTGATAGCCCCCAGCCCCTTGCACTCGTTTCCAGAAGTGCTTGCGTGTAGGCCGTCCCAGTCGAGGAGGACAGGCAATAATCGTATCCTCTCCAACAATTCCGGTGGCAGGCGGCGGTTTCTGGCATATCGAGACGTTACGACCGCCTCTTGCCCGGTCGAGCATACAACGGAAGCAAGTCTCACTGTCGTTGCAACGGCCTCTCCGTTTCTGTTCTCGCTGCCGGGCGATTCGAGCAGGTCATTGGTCCAGAGGAGGATAGTCTACTGCGCGTTAGATATAGATGACCAGCGAGCAGGTTGGCACAGGGCAATTGACGGGTAGCAGCAATGGTTCTCTAGTCCTCTTCGTCTTCCCAATGATGCCATCTTCTCCTCCGTGCTTCCTTTCAATACTGGTGTAGCTGCAGGACTTGTCCGTCGTCGAAGCTCGTCTCTCTCTTCTTTGCTCCTTCCATCCTCGTCAATCCTCCAACCGAAACAACCCACATCGGCACAGGCACACGCCCACAGCCCGCTTCTTCTTCTCGACCTCCCCCTCGCAATCCTCGACCACCTCTTTTTTCTTCTTCCCACCAACCGCACAAACCACCTGCTGCGGAACCTTGCGTCTACCCCTCGCATTAGCGACACTTGCAAGCCGAGCGCCTCCGCCTATCGGAGAGACGCGCGCATCTGCGAACACCGCACAGGCGCCCTAAAGAAGAAGCAGCACCAGCACAGGGGACGGCCAAGATGGGCCTCTTCAAGAACAAGAGCAGGAACGACAGTTCCATAACAGCCGACAGCGACAAGAACTCGACCCATGGTAGTATCTCAAAGGCCGCCTCCATCTATGTCAAGACGGTGAACTCTTCACCCTCGGCCAATGCCTCTCTCCCCAACATTCCCCTCCCGGGTGCGCCAGACTACTCGATCAACCCGGCTGGTTTCCTCCGCAGCATCCATGCGGTCCGCTCACGTAGCCGAGAGGTCATGCACCTGGCCAAGAAAAACCAGCTGAAGCACTTCAATGTCGACATGGCAAAGTTTGAGGAGACGGCGCAGTATGTCGTTATGATCATCAAGGTGAGACAGCCCACGATCTAGATTCGACCGGTGACTGACTTGCGATACAGAGAGACTATGCGCCAGACTATGCTTCGATCCCTCCTCATGGGAGGTGGCAGCACTTTGAGGTCGGCGGTCGTCCTCGTGTGGACCAGCTCATGGCTACTTGGCCCAGCTCGGTCACTACCCAGGAGCGTTGCCGCAGATTGATCGATCTATTCCTAGTCTCCGTGCTTCTCGATGCAGGTGCTGGAACTAAGTGGCAGTACAAGAGCAAGGAGAGTGGCAGGTTCTACAAGCGTAGCGAGGGTCTCGCCGTCGCCAGTTTGGAAATGTTCAAGGCCGGTCTCTTCAGCAGCAACCCCGACAACCAGTGCCAGGTCGATGCTGAGGGTCTTAAGAGACTGACCAAGGATGCCATGGCCAAAGCACTCCAGGTATCCGAGCAGAACCCACTGAACGGTCTCGAAGGACGAACGAATTTGCTTCTCCGTCTTGGTGACGCTCTCCGCGGCAACTCCGAGATGTTCACAGACGATGCAAGACCAGGCTGCATGCTCAGTGAGTGCAGGCATTGATCCAATACATGACGCTCTGCTAATAATACTATCAGACTACCTCCTTTCTCACCCATCCACCCAGGCGTCAAGCGTGCCCCTCATCCCAGTCCCAACTCTCTGGAACGTGCTCATGGATGGTCTTGGACCCATCTGGCCATCCACCCGCACCAAGCTTGACGGACAGTCCCTCGGCGATGCATGGCCTTGCGAGTCCCTTCCTGACACCGGCAACCCAGCCGACAGGATTGTACCGTTCCACAAGCTCACCCAGTGGCTCTGCTATTCCCTCATGACTCCAATGACTAAGCTGTTGCACGTGCACTTTGCTGGTGTTGAGCTCTTGACTGGTCTGCCTGAGTACCGCAACGGTGGTCTGCTCGTCGACACCGGTCTCCTCACTCTCAAGAAGGACGATGCCGTCCGAGGTCTTCAGCAATACCAGTACAACGCCATGAAGGAGGGTCAGCCCAATGTCGAAGTCGTACCTCTCTTCGCCGCAGACGACCCAGTCATCGTCGAGTGGAGAGCACTGACAGTCGCCTTCCTCGACGACCTGCTCATCGAGGTCAACAACCAACTCGGACTCCGGGGCAACGCACAACTGTCATTGGCACAAATGCTCGAGGCCGGCACATGGAAGGTAAGAGATCAATGAATCCGAATACCAAGTGACACTCGCTAACACTTAAACAGGGCGGACGAGAACTCGCAGAGGTATCGCGGCCAAACACCAAAGAACCACCGATCATGATCTTGTCGGACGGCACCGTCTTCTAGAAGGAGCATCCGTCCTTCATGCAACGATCTGATTGGATTCTTTTGCGCGCATCCGCTATACCTGAACGTTCGACCGCATCATACCCCTCTTCGGTCCATTATTAGTCCATTTACCCAGATTGCTCTTTAACCTCGACTCACCCTCATCTTCACCCACCTCTCACACACATCTTGTTGAAAAAAGAGATCACAAGGGAAGCGTTCACATAGGGTCGGCTGCACTGGCGAGGCATTAGCTTGTTGCGTGTTGTGTATTCGTTGGGGGATATTCTTTTTTTTACAATGTCTTGCAGGGCGGTATCTGCTTGCATCTTTACTCGTTTTGAGTCGTATCTCTCCGTCTTCGCCAGTCTATCGATAGAAGCTCAGAAGTTGTTGTCCTGTCTGAAGGACAAAGGGACAACACCAGTAGTGTAGCACAAAGACTTGACCGCGAATGAAAATACTGTTAATTGTTCATGGCATCTCCGGTCGTGAGTGGTTCATGACCGCAATTCGATCTCATTCATCTAGTCCCCAATGAACTCTGCGGCTTCGAGATCTTCCATCGCACCATCTTGCTCGCCGCTGACGAACCCTTCCTCATCTACAGATACAGCATCGACATCCCCATCATTGACTTCTTCGTCAGCATCTACTATGCTTTCCGAAGCCGCATTGCTATCTTGTCTACCACCCATGCCAAACCTTCCACTCGGCTCCCTCAATCTCCTCCCCTTGCCCACGCCCTTTACACCCTGCCTGATCAGCGTCCTAGCACTGGTGACCAGATCCACCGCCTTCTTGACTTGCTCCTTGTCCATCCCCTCTGCCTCACATTTTGCCGCTTCGAGTGCTATCCCCTCCACGTTCTCCTCCGTAACTACTCCCGGCACCCTCTTCGCCGCCACCTCATATGCCTCGCGCCATTCTTCCGGATCGTTCCCTCCCTGGATCACGGCAATCATGTCCCGCATGAGCACCCTCGCCGTGGCCATGATACCATTTCCCCACCACCCATCATGCTCATCACACTTCTCCATAACTTCTGCATTATCGAACATCTCTCTGATCACAGGCGCAGTAATATCCATGATCTGGAACGTCTTGTTTACCCCCAATCCCCTGCCGTCAAAGATGTGATCCTTCCCCTCCTCTCGCCGTCCCTTGATGCCCTCGTGGTCCGCCCCCTCGTCTCGACCTGTGGCCCGGAACTCTGGACGCTTATATAGACCTGACGCGGCTTTCTTCCCTTTCCCCTCGATCTGGAAGCCGAGGATCTGGCGGTCCTTGAAGGCAGGATCGGTGCGCGGGTCCACGCCGTATAGCACGTGGCAGTCTTTCCAAGGACCGGATTTGAAGGCGTATCCCGCGTATTGGGAGGCATCCTTGAAGCTTTGGTCCGAGAGGGATGAGCAGAGATTCATGGCTGCACGACGGGTGGTTACTTGGCGGGTGGAGAGGAGGGTGGTGAGGGCTGAGACTGCGTCTTGGAGTGGTTTGTGGCAGGTATTGAGTACGGGGAGAGAGGAGGGGTGGGTGAGCGGGGCGGGGTCTTCGAAGCGTATGGCTGGTTGGTGCCGCTTGCTTGGGATGCTGATGTTGTTGCTCTTGAGTCGGCCTGTTTCGTCCACCGTGGTTACTGTAGCACGATTTTGACCGTAGCCATAGCTCAAGGGCTGAGCATACGGGGCGAAGCGCGGGGGACCAGGGATGTACTGCGGGTTGGCAGAGACGCTCATGTCTGGGGTGAACTTCTTGACCTCCTCGAGCTTTAGTGGCAGGAGACAATTCGCCACGGAGCGAAAGAGAGGCGAGTCTTGGGACATGTGCTGAAAGTCTGGCAGAGACCGAAAGCGATGCGAAGTGTTGATTGTACCCAGCGGCTCGACAGAATACTGTCCCTCTGCTGCAGACAGCTTCTTGAGAATCTCATCGGCCTTGAGTGGTAATCCGCGATCATATCCATTGGAGCCATTCTGTGTGATTTGCACATGACTGGCATGACCATTCGACGAATCGTTCTGCTGATCTGCACGATCGTCGTGAAACTCATAGGGCTCGTCAGTCCCTCGCTTCCGCTTGCGACCTGTTCGTCTTGGAAGGACGATGCGAAGGAGCACGTGGTCTACCTCTGCTTTGTGAGACACAAGCTTCTTTGCAAATGGATCATCAGGACGCAAGGAAGTGGTTGCTAGAGCTTTCTCATGGACAATCTAACAGGAAATAGAGGTTAGACACCTGCCTTGACTGTACAGCAATGCTTGCGTGAATTCTATGCAATGCACACTCATTGACACACCTTCTTGATGTGATGCTCGCCTCCGAGCACCTTGACTGCTCTATCAATGTCTCTGATAATGCACGGGTGCTCAATACTGACGATTCGATCGTGGGGCACTGTCAAGGTTCTGCCAGCGGATTCAGAGCCATCAGATCCGGACATGACGGATGATGCGCTTGGGCTGCCCATTTGCTGACCGTCTTCACCTTGCCCTGGCACGACCATCTCTGCGTCAACGTCCTCCATGTCGATAGGTGCGGGCGCTCTGTTCTGCTACGTCGCCCAGGCAGTGCGCCACAGTGTCATTCTGCTTCTGGAATCAAGTGGGTGGCAGTCTGTCGTGCAACGGTATCGATGTGCGCATGGACGACAATAGTGAGCCGTTCTGCGACGTGGGACATCAACCAACGGTGGAATTTTCGAACGGTTATGTGAGCGAAAGAAGGTCGACGAGTGCTGAAAGTGAATTTGGGGCTCAAGACGGAAAGAAAGGCAGAGCGGGACCATCCGACGCATCACAAGATCTAGCGACCAATCATCGGGCTTCAACCTTCGCAGGCCAGATCATGGATCCTCCCTCACCCTAACGAGTCTCCCAAACATCAGAGAGATTCTCTGTTTTTGTCAATCGATCTGCCAATTATTTCCGGAGCTATACGACAAGCTCTCGATTGCTTCATCTTCGACTTTACGGCCATAGCAATACACACAGAGCTTCTCAGACCAGCTCCTCTCACATTCATCACGCGGGACCAAGAGCTCGGAGGGCAATTCGCAAGATACGTACCGCCTTAGCGTGACCCTCACTCGAGAGTCGCCGAACCCTGTGCTTCCGCCGTGGTGGAGCATCGACGTCCGATCCTCCTACTCCTCACCCCATCATTACAGCAACGACATCAGCTCTCTCACACCGTCTCTTCTGCCCATGGATCCTTAGCATCGACCCGACGACCTGACGACTTCTTCTGACGAATCTTCAATTCATCATACATCAACGTCACTTGACCTCCACCACAGCCCGCGTCTCGACCCACAGTCCAATTCGACGTCAGGGAGCTTGTTTCCGACAGACTTGGCGAGCTCAACTGCAGCCAGCCGTCAACACTCCCCTCAGACTCCGAAATACAGCCTTGTCGAGGCCACCATGAAGGGTTTCCGCCAGAGAGTGGTATGTTTGCAATGGTTCATTGGTCGTACTATGCGCCTCAAGCTGATCGTTGCGCAGAGCATCCCCCGCAATTGCACGCAATACACCCCATCCGAAATATACTAATTTACCCAACAGTTACAATTAACGCGTCAGAAGGACAGCAACAAGATCACAAAGAAGAGCAAGGGAGATTCGGGGACAGCTTCGCCAGCTTCAGCGCAATCGCCGGCTAATTCAGCTCAGCCGACTCCTTCTTCGTCGCAGCATAACCTCACAGAGTCGCGGACAAAGTCCTCGAGCTCAGAGTCTGCCCGCGATGGCCATTCTGAATCCCGTTCACAGCAGTCGCATCAGTACGCTCCTCAGGGACCAGGCTCTGGTGCATCGTTGAATTCGTCCGTACCGTCTACGCCTGGGACTCGTTTCGGCGGTAGCGGCGGTTCATTGCCACCAAGTGTGGTTATCTCACCAAGCGCGCCCGTGAGTATCAGTTCGAACATTGCTTGCCCGTGGGAAGACTTACCATCCTCCAAGCATGTTCCGCCTCCAGGCGCAGCCGAAACGATGCCTCACGACCTCGCACCACCCAAAGCGGGAACAAAGTCGCTACTGTTCGACAGACTACAGACGACACCGAAGGACGTGGTCCCAGAGGGTATCCGTACTCCGAAACGCCAGCACTCGTCTCGATTCGACATTTCGGATCAGAAGCAACGTGAACTCGAAAAATTGCCTGGCTTCCACGAGGTGGCACCGAATCGAAGACAGGACCTATTCATGCAGAAGCTCGACCAGTGCAACATCATCTTCGACTTCAATGACCCGAGCGCCGACATGAAGTCCAAGGAGATCAAGCGTCTGGCTCTACACGAGTTGCTGGACTACGTTGCACAGAATCGCCAGGTCATCACAGAGCCAATGTATCCGAGAGTGGTCGAAATGTTCAGCAAGAACTTGTTCCGACCCATTCCGCCTCCCGTCAACCCGCAAGGAGAAGCTTTCGACCCGGAGGAGGATGAGCCTGTTCTTGAAGTCGCATGGCCGCATATCCAGGTCGTCTATGAGTTCTTCCTGCGATTTATCGAGAGTCAAGACTTCAACACGAATTTTGCGAAGCAGTATATCGATCATTCATTCGTCCTCTCGCTCCTGGAGTTGTTCGACTCGGAGGATCCACGAGAACGCGACTTCCTCAAGACGACCTTGCACAGGATCTACGGAAAGTTCCTCAACCTCCGGTCCTTCATCCGACGGTCGATCAACAATGTCTTCTTCCAATTCATCTACGAGACCGAGCGCTTCAATGGTATTGCCGAGCTGCTCGAAATACTCGGATCCATTATCAACGGTTTCGCCTTGCCATTGAAGGAAGAGCATAAGCTTTTCCTCACAAGGGTCCTCATCCCGCTTCACAAGGTCAAGAGTCTTAGCATGTACCACCCACAACTTGCCTATTGTATTGTGCAGTTCCTCGAGAAGGACGCTAGCCTCACTGAAGAGGTAGTCCTTGGTCTGCTGCGCTACTGGCCAAAGGTCAACAGCACAAAAGAGGTCATGTTCCTTAACGAGGTCGAGGACATCTTCGAGGTCATGGATCCAGCAGAATTTGCAAAGGTGCAAGAGGCACTGTTCACACAACTCGCAAAGTCAGTGTCGAGTCCGCACTTTCAGGTGGCGGAACGAGCACTCTACTTCTGGAACAACGAGTATTTCTGCAACTTGGTCAGCGACAATGTCGAGGTCATTTTGCCCATTATGTTCCAGCCATTGTACGAGAACTCAAAGGGTCACTGGAATAGGTAAGGATATCGCAGGCGTCCTATTGTTCGACGTTGCTAATCTCCCATAGGACGATTCACGGCATGGTCTACAATGCCATGAAGCTCTTCATGGAGGTCAACCCGCAGTTGTTTGACGACTGTTCCCACGACTACACCGAGAAGCAGAACAACGCAGACAATGTCAAGAAGGACCGACAAGCTCGTTGGGATCGCCTCGCCGCTCTTGCCAAAGCACAGACCAACGGTAATCCCCTCCCCAAGACCATCACACACACCAGCCAGGGTATTCAGGGCCCACCACGAGTCACTAGCCCTGCCCGGATAGAAGAAGCAGACTCGCTCGGTACTGCGCGGCTAGGGAACCTCAAGCTCGCAGACGAAGCATCGAGAACGGCGGCGGCGAATGCTGTCCGATGAGATCCGGTCGGGCTCGGCATTTGGAGCAACATTGAGCAGGGCCCGGGATGAAATGAAAAGACCAAGACTGAGGAGTCGGACACTCTTCACAGGCAAAGGTGCATTGGCGCACGGAGCACATGGGAAACATTTGGCATACAGAAAGCAAGGAGCCTCGTTGATCACGGCAGTGTAATATGATCCAATTCCGCTGCAGACATTAGGATGATGCGCGCATGAGATGACAAAATGGGCGAGGTGACGGGGAAGACGGAGGGAGCAGGCGATGATGAAGAAGTAACTCTGCTGCACTTGTGTATTTTGGTGTTTCTGATACGAGACGGCCTTAGAAGAATGGAGAGTTTGAAGTCAGTCATTACTACCGTGACTAGTCCGTGACGTTGCATTCTATAATCAGTCCAGCAAGACATAGGAAGCTGAACGGCACGAGGGAGGATAATCTTTGCGATTCTCTATAGCATTTGTACTATTCCGCTGCTCCTATGCATCCACAACTTCCCTGCCAAGTCCATTGCTCTCCTTCTTACAATTACACACACGCCTTCGCACTTCAAGCCGTTCGGGGTCTGATTGAAACAGGTTGAGTGGAGTTTTGGCACACCCTTCTACGACGCCTCGGGGTACAGGACCTCCTTGAGGTTGACGCCCAGCTCTTCCCTTATCGGCTCCAGCTCCTTGAGGTACTCGTCGTATTGGGTCTTGTTCTCGACCTTGGCCTTGATACCTGGATGGCGTTAGTACATCGGTTGTACACTGGAGCTCGTGGCCCAGCTGGGTATGTATAAAGGAGCCTGACCTTCAAAGATTCGGACGGCGGTGGGGTAGTCGTTCACCCTTCGAGCGGCGCGGAGGGCGGCGGTGATGACGGAGGGAGAAGGGACGAGATCGTATGCGAAGGCGTTGTTGAGGTTCCTCTGCGAGATTGTGAGTAACGTGCTTGCCCGGGAGTGGACCTCGAAAAGCGTACCTGAAGCTCGAACACATCGTTGACTTGCTCGAATTCCTTTTCATATCTGCAAGAATACCAGTGTCAGTCTTTGCGCTTGTATTGAACCCGTAGTAAGCTGGTTGTTGTGTCCTCAATGGATCCCCCGAAGCTCGACCTATCTTTCCCCTGCTCTTGTCTAGGTTCATTGTTGCAGTCGAGATTGCCTTACCTGGCGGTGAACTCCTCGAAGCTCTCCTCGTGGTGAGGATCATGCGCATCCACATCAGCGCTCATCCTTGCTGAGAGAGCGAATCCCCTAGCGTTCCTCGTTGACTGAAAAACCTGGCTGCTGGTGCTAGGACGCGCGACAGCGAATCGTGCTGCGCGGGCTGTGCATCTTGTTCGTGCCGCGAGGCGGAATACAGCTGTGGCGGACATTTTCTTACCGATGTCGAGGTCGTAGGTGTGGAGTGGAGAGGTCAATGGCGGCTAACAAAAGGTAATGCTGCGATGCGAAGAGGTGTTTCGGGATGATGCTGGGAGGGATCGGGACGGGAAAATTTCGGAACGCAAGAGAGACGGTCACGTGGTTGCGGCTCAAGGGCAAGCAGAAGCATCACATTGAAGCTGGTACATTGAACTGCGACTGTTCGGCTCACCCGTATTGATATCTCCACATCACTTGTCACTATTTCCCTTTGACCAGTCTGTCCTCTAATCACAAGCTCGCATCTCCCGACCAACAGCGCCATGGTCTCCTCCTCTCTCTTGACCTCATGGAACCGCCACAATGGTAAAACCACTCTCAGCTTTGCAGTCAGATTTGCTTGGTCTTATATCTCAGGGTATCCTTCCAATCCAATGCTGTAACCCGCCCGAAGGGCTGAAGTGTCAGCTAAGCAGACAGCACCCACCATGTGTGGATTATTTTCTGGATGAAAGTCGAGTCGTCCGGCCCAGTGATACTTGCTATCAATTTTTCTGCCACACCGAAATCTCAACCATAGCATCTATCAAGTGATGCCGTGCTTGCGTCCATTGTCCTCGAGTCATCGAGCTGCCTGGTCATCTCCACTGACCGCTGAGCTTCCGTCCGAGAAGATTTGGCATTGATATCCAGCTCCTCAAACCGTGGTCTGGAGCGCATAATGTTCACACGAGCAGAATTGAAGTACGCCTCACTTGGAGGCAGGACGACTGCAAGATTTGTGTTTTCGGTCAAGCGGGTAATGAAAAACATGAAGCGGCCAGTTTTAATCTGCAGCTCGGCGAAGTTGGCAGATCCCGCAGGTAAGCCAGTGTGCTTCGCTATACTCTGCTTGTGACTCTTGAGGATACTGGATAGCTTTTCAAATCGATCTTTGAAAGGGTTTCCAGATTCCTCGTAGTCGCGTGAAACATGTGTGATGGTCAGGCATGTCGTTCTCTCGTACAAGATGAGCTCATGAGCATGAGTGACATCGGCCATCTTGTTCAAGAGACTTTCGATGCTCGTAGCATTCGGCACAAGGTGATAGATGACCTGGGTCCAAGCCTTGAACAGACTCTGGTCCCAGATGCTGGTACCCCAGAACTCAATTTCCCTCCCTGTACCAGGTCCAGTACCACCAAAGCCGTTCTCAATTCCCACTCGTCGGATTTCCTGGCTGCGATGGGAAAGGACAAGTTCCTTCTTGTCCGGCGCAATCAGGTCCATCTTGTGGACAAGGACAAAGATTCGAGCATTTGGCGTGTACTCTCGCAAAGCCGTGATAATTGACGCGAAGTTGACCAGGTCAGCATTGAATTCTCGAGATTCCACATCGAAGACGAAGATCAGTACTGCCACAGCGCTAAATACATGGGAGCGCTGATTCGTGAGGTAGCTCTCAGTGAAGCCATCTTGTCCACCGCAATCCCAGAGATTGAGCGTAAGATTACCCATGAAGCGAATGTTACTGTGCTCGACATCGATTGTCGCTCCCAGCCTTCTGACATCCTTGGCGACGTAGTTGCTGAAAATGATAGATCTCATAGACGACTTGCCGGCTCCAGACTTGCCCATGAGCAGCACCTTGCGGTTCTTGTGCCGCTTTGGAATAGAGGCGCTCATAATGGAAATTGTGCGACCGGCGACTAGGCCGATCGGTCGAAAGGAAGAATCAGTATTGCATTGTTTGCATCTGAAGAAAGAGAGATGTCAAGGTGATGCTGTTGGCTGGTAGCCCATGCGACGTCACCGCCCGGCAGAAACTGGAGCTGCCCTGGTTTACAGATCAAAACACGACCTTGGCTCGTCACTTCTTCATCACCACGTCTCCGCCTCTTGAGCAGAGGTACTCTGCACCTCAGGTAAGTTTCACTAACACTATAGCGTCCAATCGAATCTGCATACTCAAGCCGGCTGAACGCCATTTAAGCCATGTCCTCAACGGCAATCGCAACCACAGGCTCGTCGTCGAATGCTCTCAAGCCCGTGAATCAGAAGCTCGCTCCGGCGCAGCAGCAGCAGAAGCCTCTCCCACCCTCTCCAGGCGGCCCACAAACTCCTCGGTCACAGACACCTCAGTCAATGCCACAACCGGGCACATGGCGACACCCACAGATGGACGAGATTGCAAGGAGGCAGAACCAGGCGACCTTTACCAGCGAGAACGTCAGATCAGCCATACAGAACGGAATGTTTTTCGCTATTTCGCTCTCGGCACCGCAATTCACGTCTGCATTGTGAGTTCAAAGCGAATTCCGGCTGCTTACCGCGCTGACAGGATCAAGTGCCCCCAACTTTGCGAAGAGCTTGGTCAAACTTCTCAGTCCCTACGATGAGTATGCGATACTAATCGTGCGACTCTTCTTCCTTGTCAACTTCATATTCGCTTTCCGACCTCTCGCGCGCAAGCAAGACGACATGAACGATATACCCCTCACCCCTTCACAACGACAACTGCTTGGTTTAAAACCGAACGGGACACCACTTACACCCGGCTCCCGTATCATGACACCTCCCCGCTACTCCAGATCAGCCACGCCTAAATCCTCGGCATCCGATCGGGGAGGCTCTCGATCTCCGGCTTCAGGTTCCCCACTTGTAGGAAGAGGCAGGAGTGGATCAATGGATAGAAGCTTTGGGCAGAGCAATCGAGCAGGGTCTGGGAGTCCATACACAGGAAGTCCTCTGCTCAGGGAGTCGTTGACGGGGAGTGCAGGGAGGAGATTGAGCTTCGACACTGGGGGTAGCAGCAGCAGTGGTTTGCCAAGCACTCCCACACCGAGCATGGGCGCGGGAAGAGCGAGCGTGGCGCTGAACAGCAAGTGGCTCTACGAGCGCAGCAGGTCGTCTCCGAATGGTCGCAACTTGTTCTCGTAGCATCATGACAGCATAGCGAATGTACACCAGTCCTCGACATCTTTCCCTTACTACGCTTTGATCTTCTCCTCAGGTCTCCACATCAGGGCACCGTCTTTCCCCCCATCAACGGCAACACATTTTCCATGAACGCTACCACTCCACCGCTCACTCGCTAGGACAAGCACCATACGTGCCACTGCTTCAGCAGGTACTGGCTTGCCCAAGGCAGTCGTAGCTTGGCACTCGGCCCACCACTCCCTCGTCCCCTCCCCGCCTGGCTCGTCATGGAATCGCACCGTATCCACGGGTCCGGGTGCAATGGCATTTACCCTTGCCCTTTCGTATATCCTCGGTGCATCGGCCCTTAGACTCTGCAGCAAACCATACTGTACTGCTGATTTTGCCGCCGCATAGACCGGACAAGTCCTCACACCAAAGTGCCCAGCTTCACTACCGATGATGACCAGGGCTGGGTTTGGGATGTCCTGGCCTTCGGTGACGGCTTCTTTGATGCCTTTAAGCCAGATTTGAGAAGTGAGCATAGTCCCTTTGACATTGATGTCGAGAACTCGAGACCACACTTCGGGGTCCGCGTCTACTATGGATTCTGTTTGTGGGATTACGCTCAGATCCAGAGAGGCGAGAGCAATGCATACAGAAACGACTCCATTGGATTTGACAGCTAAGGACCAGGCCGACACAAGGGAGTCGTAGGAGGATATATCGGCCTTGATGGTCAGAAGAGATGACCCATTGGGATCCCTTTCTGAAGCTCCACTGGAGATGTCAGGGTAGGAGAGGTCGAGAGAAGAGACGCGGGCGCCAGCCGCTAGGGCAGCGCGGACTACCACGCTGCCTATGAGACCTGCGCCACCAGTGATGAGGATATGGGTGCCTTCGAGGCCAAGACCTAGGTCCAGCGGCGGGAGAGTGGCGGGAGAGGCCATCAGATGATACCGAGCGGGAATTGATTGGGGCACAAATTCCAATCTACGGCTCCCAAGTCACCAGAGATGCCGTCTATCTTCAAAGTCTGCGGCGAGGCCAATCTCTAGCTGCGGGGTTGATTTGATGCCGAGGAGGCCTTCCCCGCCGGATATATACACTTTACTACTTTATTACATTTTTGTGAAAAATACTAGTATTGATGGAATTTCTCCGTCGGCCGGCCTGTCTATTCAATACTCAATCAGGCAGGCCAGAGACGGCTTCTGTATAGGCTTTATGGTCCATGGATGGACAGTGAAGACAAATATACTGCGGCTGTCAGCATTCAAGGTAGGTCTTCCGTTCATCCATATCGAAAGCCTTGCCATCCCGTTGAGATGCGGCTCTCCAGCGTTGCTTCCCTCTGTGCTGTGGCAGTAGCTGTTGCAGCAAGCAATTCTACAAATTCTACCTACATCAATCCTGTACTGCCTGGGTGGCACTCTGACCCGAGCTGTACATATGTCGCCGACTACAAGAAGTTATTCTGCACTGTCTCTACTTTCTTGACCTTTCCCGGCGTGCCGATCTATTATAGCGAGGACTTTCTCAACTGGAACCTCGCCAGCAGTGCTTTCACACGACCCAGCCAAGCGCCTCTGCTGTCCAACACAACATTCCAATCTCAGAATGATGGGTTATGGGCACCAACCATAAGATATAGGAATGGCACGTTCTATGTCATCACCTCGTACGTCTCGATCCAGCCGACTTTCACAGCCAGGGGACTGCTCTTCAAGTCTACAGATCCGTTTGACGAAAGCTCTTGGGGAGATCCAGTCCCCTTTGAGATTGGTGACATTGACCCCGATCTATACTGGGATGATGATGGAACAGCTTACGTCTCATTCGCTGGTCTTTCGCAGCAGACCCTCGATCTCGAGGCTGGACTCCGCGGTGAACAGTATCGTATCTGGAATGGTTCCGGAGGCAGACTTCCAGAAGGACCACACATCTACAAGAAGGACGGGTATTGGTACCTACTGGCTGGCGAAGGTGGAACAGAGCTTGGTCACCAAGTAACTATTGCCAGATCGACTGTCGGTCCTGCTGGTCCGTACGAAGGATACGCAGGTAATCCGATCTTGACCAACAAGAACACCACAGAATATTTTCAGACGGTCGGTCATGCCGATCTTTTCCAGGATGCCAATGGAAAATGGTGGGGAGCGTGTCTAGCTACCAGGTCCGGCCCAGAATGGATTAACTATCCTATGGGTAGGGAATTTGTCCTGTTTCCTGTCACCTGGAACGAAGGGGAATGGCCGATCTTGGAACCAGTGAGAGGTCGCATGAATGGTTGGTCGCTTCCTGCACCAGCGGCAAACAGCTCGGTCATCACAGGACCCGACGTCTTTGACTTTACGTCTGGCTCATCGTTACCATCTCCCTTTATCTTCTGGCGCTTCCCACCCGAAGGCGCATTCGTCGTCTCCCCCGAAGAGCGTCTCTCGAGTCTGCGCGTGATTCCATCACAGTCCAACTTGACGGGAAGCCCAGATGTGTCTCCAGAGATTGCCTTTGTCGGTCGACGCCAGACCCATACCAAGTTCACCCTGACCGTAGACCTCGACTTCGAGCCCGAAATAGTGGGTGAAGAAGCAGGTGTCACTCTCTTCCTGACACAGTACCAGCACATTGATCTAGCACTTACCCGCGAGAGCGATGGTCTGATCTTAAGGTCGCAGTCGACCGTGCTCGGCAAGGTCAATCAGACAGTACCGGACACTATCGTACAAGCGCTGCCAGATGCGTGGCAAGGTTGTGCAGTGCGATTAAGCGTTCAGGCCGTCAACGAGACGCTCTACCACCTGACTGCTGCTTCGACCGACAATGCCTCTGACACCCTGGACTTTGGTTTCGCTCCAGCCACTATCCTCTCTGGAGGCACAGGTCCCTTTACTGGTACTCTGCTCGGAATGTACGCGACCAACAATGGTGGTGATGGTACTACGCCCGCCTATTTCAGCCAGTGGAGATATACTGGGGAAGCACAGCAGATTGACAATGGTGGTATCTACGCGTAAATCGGAGTGATGAAGTCCGGTGACATGTCAGCCAGAGGGCTAGAATGCTTCGAGGAGTGCTTGGGTATCTCAGAAAAGTCGTCATCGCCCAGCGGCGTTTGCCAAGGACGGGATGCGTGCCTGATCAGCATCCGATGGGGTCTTGATACTGGAGAATTGTATTTGGTACACATTGTGCACGAGTTAGGTCGTCGAGATACTCATAAGTCTATACTCGGCAAGTGTGGCTCTCCTTCCGTAAATGAGACAACGGTTCGAGATATGCTTGTTGGCTCGTTCATAGGAGTGTATGTTGTTTCCATACTTCTAGGGTGACCGACTTGCGGCTGACTGTCTGTCGATGGTACAATCCTCTGCAATGATTTCTCACAGGATAAGTCGAACCATCCCGGGTTTCAAATCAATCTTCTGCTATTGCAATTTTGTTTCCATCTCAAGCTACTCGCAGAAGCCAAGTTCAAGGATCTACACCCACTGCAGATCATCTACGCGCGGCTACCCCTCCTCCGTCGGTCGTGGAGGGGTCATGGCCAAGACCAACTTTGGCTCAAGTCGTATTTGACCAAGGCTAAAACACGGTAGAGTAGGTTCACGCCACGGACAATCATTGTAGATCACCCTATATTCCTTTTTCATCTTCCCTAATCTTTTCCTTCTTGTAATTGTCTGGATTTCTGAGGTCATGTATAGTGTACTATCCTTACTGGCACTCTCGTGTCTGGCGGCGGCTCAGTCGTCCTCATCGTGCGGACCGGCGCCATCGGGATCTATCCGACCATCGATCGCATCTGGATATCGGTATCAAGTAGTCGCGACAGGCTTGTCTGATCCACGCGGACTTGCCTTTGACCGAGATGGTAATCTTCTTGTAGTCGAGCAGGAGCGCGGCCGCATTTCCGCCCACAGATTGTCAGAAGATTCGAATGGATGCGTCAGTGTTGCGCAGTCAAGTGATGTGACTCCTGACGGGCTAGAGGTAATGGACTCCAGGTCGATGTTGTTCGTTGAACCAATTCTGATGATATCAGCTGAACCACGGCATCGCCATCAGCGAAGATGGCAACACTCTCTACGCCTCCAATACCGACGAGGCCTACTCCTGGGACTATGATACTGCCGCACGCACGGTCAATAACCAGCAAACTCTCGTCCAGAATATGACCGGACGGGATCACAGTACTCGCACCCTCGAGTTGTCACGTTCCTCCCCCGGCATGTTGATCGTCTCGTTTGGCAGTCAGAGCAATCTTGACCCTCTCGCGATTGATGGCATCAATACTGGCAGTGCTTCAGTGAAGGCGTTCAACCTCACCAACCGCACCGACACCTACACCTATCAAAGGGACGGTCTACTCCTCGGCTGGGGCCTGCGCAACGAAGTTGGCATCGCCGAACACCCCACCTCCGGTGGTGTCTGGGGCGTAGAGAACAGCGCCGACCAAATGATCCGCTACGACGTCGATATCCACGCCGACAACCCTGCAGAAGAGCTCAACTTTCTAGGCTACCTCAACGGCACATCATCCCCCACCCAAGGCAGCAACTTTGGTTATCCCTGGTGTTTCTCCGCATGGAACACTGCAGACCTCCCACAAAACTCCGGCATCAACACCGGCAACCAATTCGCTATTTCCCCCAACGATGCTCTGGGTAACCGGAATCAGACGGATGCTTTCTGCGCAAACCGCACAGCTGCTCGCCTGGTCTTCCAGTCCCACATGGCGCCGCTGGACATCAAGTTCAACAACTCCGGTACCGAGGCGTGGATCTCCTTCCATGGATCTTGGAACTCGCCTGATCCGACAGGGTACAAGATGTCATATGTCCGCTTCAACGAGCAAGGAGAGCCCGTGGAGCCGAGCACGAGTAACTCTGCTGCCATTGATATCTTCGCCAATCAGGATAATAGCAGGTGTCCGAGGGACTGTTTCCGACCTGCGACGATGGCTATTGATGGACGAGGCAGGATCTTCATGAGCAGTGATTCGAGTGGGGAGATCTACATGGTGCAACGCAGCGAAGGTGCCAGTGGGACACCGCCTAGCACGACGAGTGGCGGAGGGGGAAGTGCAAGTCCAAGTCCGACTGGTGGTGTGGCGAGGGTTGTGCCGGGCTGGTGTCTCGTTGCCGGCCTGGCGTTGGCAGTCGTCATGATGGGGATGTAAGCAAACGTATCAGCAATAACACAATACAGAACGAATGTACGATGTCTCAAAGAGCTTTGATCTTGATTACACATTACGCAGTCATACACACTGCCGTCGTGCTCCACAGTCAGTCGTGCATCTCTCATGCCTCCTCGTCAGTGCTGTTGAAATAGTGATTCACAACCGGCGCCTTTGTGTTCGACCCGTATGCACTTCCACCGTAATCAAGGTAACCGCTCACATACGGCGTGCTGGGGAACTTTTTCCGCAACTCCTTCGCCGTGCCAAACACCCAGACTGTGTTCATTCCCAGCTGCAGTTCGTAAGTAAAAGTCCCGTCAAAGCAGTATCAGAGCAGACTCACAATCGCATGCTGCGCAATATGACAATGCGCCATCCAAGCCCCCACATTGCCCTCGGTGACCCTGATCCTCCACGCTCTCCACCCCATCGTCACGTTCGCCTGACTCGACTCTCCCGTCTCTAAATACCTATACAATACCGTCGTGTCCCTTTTCGCAGGGACGTAGTTCTTCTTGGTCAACTTCTGCTCGTTCTTCTTCGCATCATATGTCCCGTTCCCTGATCCCAGATCGTAGTAGTGTTCGCCGTGCATGTGCATGGGGTGACTGTCGAAGTATTGCCCGATACCCGCGTTGCCCTGCCAAACGATATCCAGGACCTCACCGACTCTGGCGGGGTAGGACTTGCTGCTGGGGTCGAAGCCGCCGTTCTTAAGCGCCAGGCTGTAGTTGGGCGCTTTGTTGTTCTTGAGCACGTCGATGAGGTACGGCACGCGATTGGTCGCGCCTATGCGGGTCTCCTGCCAGGCGAAGCTGTTGGGTTGCCAGTCTGCTGAGCCGTTGGGCTTGAGGCCGTCCCAGTTGCCGACTCTGACGGTCAGGGCCATATTGAGGTAGACGGTTCGTGTCACTTGCGCAAGTTTGGGGAAGGCTGCGCGCTGGGCTTGATCGTGGGACGAGAGGGTATTTTCGAGGTAGTTGTAGGTGATGTTGGGGACTTGGACTGGGGAGGTATTTGGTAGGGAGGAGGGTGTCTCGAGAGCCTTGTTAGGAAGCTTGTAGCGAAGGAGAGCGTATCCTGCCGTGACTGTGGGGCGGTCTCGACTCTCGTAGCGGATCCAGAATGTGGTGCGACCCAGCTTCTGGATCTGTGCTGCAGACTTGGTCCTCAGCAGGTAGCTGAATCGCTGACCAGGAGCTACTTGGATGTGATCGATCGTAGCCTTCTGGGTGTATTCGCCATCTGCTTCGATGACGGTCAGGTTGGAATGGCCCTCGATGACAGCCTTGACGATGGGCAGTGCACTTGCACCGATTACACGAAGCCTGTACTGCTTGCCTGGCACAACCTCAATGATGTGCGGAGAGCAGGTTGAACCATTTCCGGGGCCAGCACTGCCGCTCTTGCCATTGATCAAAATAGCATTGGCTTCGCCCGACCATTCCACCGGATTACCGGTCAGCTGGTCCTCGATGGTAGCATCATCTTTATTGAAGTACGTCCCCACCACTAGAGTCCGTTCCTGATCATACTTGTAGGGTGGCTCTTTGGTATCTTTGACGATGACGGCGCCATGTGCAGTCGCTTGTTGGAAGCCAACATGAGAGTGGTAGAAGTATGTGCCAGCATCGCCCTTGAGAGGTCGAACTTCGTAGTCGAAGAAGTTCCCGGCAGGAATGGGCCATTGAGCTACCAGAGGTGTACCATCGCTGAAAGGAGCGGTGCGTTGACTCAAGCCGTGCCAGTGCCGCAAGATGTTAGCGACAAGTCGACACTTGGACCTCATCAGTACTCACCACTGTCAAGTTCTGGTTCTCGAGTCGATTATATACACGAATCCACGTCGTCTTTCCCTCGCTCAGGCGCACTGTGGGTCCCGGTGAAGTGCCATTGAAGACTACCGACAAGCGCTGTGAACAAGCAGTGTCAAGGTTCTTCTCGGTTGCTTCGAGGACGACGTCTGGTACGAAAGCTGCATCGTGGCGAACAAGCTTTGCGGACGTGACACCGAGCAGGGCCAAGAATGGTAGTAACAGCTTCATGGCTGCTCAAAAGGAATGACGAATCGTACAACGATAGAGAAAGCAAGTTTCAAGGCATTTTGAGCATGTTAAAATGTGTCAACTCACATGTCCATATCGGCGTGGCTCTCCCACCAAGCCTTCTGCCGCTACAGCCCACGTTCCTTCAGCAGCGATGTTGATCAATCTCCTCGAGCAACGTCCATGGTATGTGATTAAGAATCAATAGTTGATCTCAAGGAAGCGAACGGCGGTGGCAACGACCCAGAGCTGCAGCAGGTAGACAGAAATCTCCGAAAGCAAGCCGCATATCTCGTTCAACTACCATAGTATGTGCTTGGAGCAGTTTCATAACGTTGACGCTACGGAAGCCAGTGCAGGTCCATGACAGGTTGTCCTGGGGCCAGTCCGAAGGAGGAATGGGGATGTGGGCATCATGTATCTGGAGAGTCATTCATGGTGATCATCTGCCTACCGCTGTCCAGCGGCAGGCAAGTACAATGTCGATATCTTGTGTACTCAATCGCGTGCTGGATCTGCTGCTGATGCTGTCCCACGCATGGTCGGGTTCGTAGGTGGTCACTAATCAACGAAGCGATGAGGACGGTTGAAGGAGCCGGGTCAAGGTCGGCAAAAACAGCCCCATAATCTTCCGTGTTCACCCCCCGTTTTTCTGCGAAAGCTGTGGGTCCACCGTTGTCAAAAGCACATCTTGAACCTCAGGGTTCAGCTACCGTCTTTCCCTTTCTTCAACAACGTCGCACTGTTTCTCGTTTGCAGTGGCTCAAACCAAGCTATAGAGCGGCTGATCTGTGCTTTTAAAACGGTCGTCAACCACAGAGCTGGTGCACGCTAACTCCTCATCTCGCTTCCTGCATATAACTGCTTTTGTTGCTGGCGCAGCTAACCGACGATCAGGAATGGTCTGTCTCCACGATGACAGCTTGGAGCGTAGTGGTGCAGACACTTCACCATGAGTCAAAAACGCATTGCATGGTGAGAATAGATTATCACAGTGTTTTGTCGTGTTCTGGCCCTCGAGGCACACACTACTGATGAGGCGAGGGTCGTCTACGATCAGTCCGCTGGGCCGGTCTCAAGTTCAATGCAAGAATATGATTACAACAGACCTCGACGCTAGAGTAGGTTATCGACTATCATGAGACATCTCGTAACTGCTCATTAAGCATCTGTTTTCAGTCAACGATATCTCAGCGACAAGCGGCTCAGGGCAAGAGCTTGCGCAGCTCAGACAACGTTTCGAGCAGGCCAAGCCCAGACGTTCTGATCGTTTACCTCCGAGCTGCATGGTGCTGTGGCCGGCCAAACAAACACATTCGGGGGAAAAAGTGGATGAGAACATCAGACCCAAGAAGACAGCATTGACTGGACAGACCGACTCTACACACCACCGCCATCATGGAGAAGCCAACACCATTCAGCTCAGCTGTCGTATCAGAGATCAATGGCGACCTGCGCCAAAGGCGCATGCCTCCAGTCGTGGAAGAGCAGTTTGCCGGTCGTCTCGGTGCGAACCAGGAGTTCATCCTCGACAGACATGATGAGGATGACAAGGCGCTTCTCAAGAAGCGTCCAGATGCTGTCAGTAACAGAGACGGGGTACGGAAATCGGTATGATCTGACAATAGACAGGCTCCTATGCACACATTCCGGGATGCCTTGCATCTTGAAGGTTTCCTCTCTCCCGGACTCTGGCGAATGGCTATAGTGGAGGGGTGGGGCACTTTCCTGCTCATCTGTCTTTTTGGCACAACCTCCTCTGGGCTCACCACTTTCGGTGGTACTCCAATGGCGAACGTTGCGTATGCATCTGCTGGCGGCTTCATGGGCTTGATGCTCTTCACCTTTGCGCTTGGTCCCGTGTCAGGCGCTCACTTGAGTAAGTTTTGGACACCTCGGTGGTACGAGCTGGACTAATGATGATTTTTAGACCCAACTATCACGATGGCGACTTTTTTCGCTGGACTCTCTACATTTCCCCGCACAGTACTCTATATCACGGCCCAGACTATCGGCGGTATTGTGGCAGGATACTGGCTCAAGCTCGGCTTGGGCGACCAATTCTATCCCAAAGGTGTTATCCCGGGCTGCACCGTCGATACTACCATGATCAACTCAGGAGAGATGCTAGCATTGGAATACATGTTCTCACAAGCGTTGATATTCATGGCCTTCTTGATCGGCTTGGACCCGAGACAGGGAAAGACGATTGGACCTACACTTGGTCCTGTCCTTGTTGGCTTGATTCTTGCACTCGGTACCTGGGCAAGCGCGATTGCGAGACCTGGGTATACCGGAATGTGTAAGTGCCTATTCGTGATGTTCAATATTCCAAAGCTGACATTGAAAGCGTTCAACCCAGCCAGATGTCTTGGTATGATGACTGCTAAAGGCGACCTCACGAACCACTGGGTGCACTGGGTTGGTCCTCTGGCTGCTACCTTCTTCCACGGTATTTTCTATCACTTTAATCCTCCCTGGGCCAGCGAGGACCCGTTGTTCGGTAGAGCTCTTGTGTTCTTTGGCTTGTGGCATGCACCAAAGGACTCGGAAGTGTGAAAGGCTGGTGATTGGAAAAAGGAGAGCGTCAATTCATATCTAGCGACCTAATATATTCTGCGTTGACACTCCATCCTTTCTAGTACCCTGCTCCGTGACCACTTGACTCTCGTCGAACAGGAGGGATCGAACGAACTATCGTGTTTGTGAGATGTAAGATGCATAAAAATAGATATGTAAGAAAGGTCTAGTAAACGAAAACAACTCTATAAGGACCGGAAACACTTATACCGTCTCCTGGACTCGCAACACCACCCCTTCCTTCGTCTGCGCTCCCGTCGCCTCAGCAGTGAGATCCCTGCACGTACTTCTATGCACCAACCCATCCCTTACCGGAATCTCATCATCCAGGCCCTCCCACCCTTGCACATCTTCCAGCTCCAAATGACGTCTATGTAACTGGAACAGCCCGTCTTGATTCCACTCCTTACCAGGCCTCTCGCTCGATCTGAACTTCTGTACGAAATCATTGACTTTGCTACCGCACAGACTCGCGGCGTTGATGATGATGCCGACCAGGAAACAAGCCAGCACGCCCTGGAAATGAAAGTTGCGCGTGTTAACGCCTGTCTGGAGGACGCGTTGGCGTTTGCACAGCTTTTTCAGCTCCGGAGGACCTTCGATCAAGGGTGATGTGCCATTGACTTGAGCGTCGAAACCGCGAGTGAAGGACGTTATCTGGTACTGCAAGATGGCTAGCGTGGCTGCGATCCAGCGCTCGATTTCCCGCGTCCATTGTCCACCGGTGAAAGAGCCGATGTTGATGTCCTGGATGAGGGACTGGGAGGCGAAGAGCGCTGTGGAACCCATGTCTTGCACGATAGAGGCGAGAGAGAATTGTGAGGTCTGGTTGGCGATGCGTTGGATGATGATTTGCTGGGTTGGAGTCCAATTGACAGAGGCGATGGGAAGTTCTCCGAGATGTTGGAGTTTCATCCACTGCGTACAGGTCTTCATGTCGGTTTGACAGAACTGGTGGCGTGTGACGCATGCCATGCTGGTGTAAGGAGCATCAGGGGAGAAGAGGTCGGTACGATAGTAAAGAGGATCTTCGACTCGTTCGGCGGCAGGAGTCGTCGCTCCGAGGAACGCATCGTTGAAAGCACTGGTATAGCGGAGGCCCACCTGGCGGAGGAAGAACAAATTCCAATTGCCGTCGTCGGGGAAGACATCCTCCCTAGGTGCCCAATAGATACTAGACTCAGGATCGGAGTCTTGGTATGAACTGTTAACGTTAGAGCAGATCGAGCTGGAAGTTCGGCAGACTTACTCTATGAAGTAGCCAGAAAGAGCAGACTTGTTGACCAGTGATACTGTGATTGGATCCGTACCGTCTCGTCGGACGTGAGGTCCAATGCCGAATTGCTTGACCACTGTCCCCTGTGGAACATCGTCGCTGTCGGAAAGTGTCTTGTTGACAATGATAGTTGTAGCGAAGTTTTCCATATCGACAGTCGAGCAGGTCGACGTCCTTTTGTAGACGACGGCCTCTTCCGGTCTTGTGTCGATCCCAAGGTCGTGATCCGATCGTATGGGCCCAGCGTGGAATTCGATCGGCGTAGATGTGCAAAGCGAATGGTTTGTGAGGGGACAGTCTCCATGCTCGCTTTCTAGCTCAAACTTGGGAACAGGGTAGAAGCTGCAAGCAGCTTTGGTCCAATTGCCAAACCAACAGCCGTCCACTCGTGGCATCTGATTTTCAACCACTTCCTCTCGATATGTCAACCATGGTAGCTGTTCGTTCGGCTGTAATGTCCAATTTCGATACTCCATCCCGCAGGAAGGATCGGGGTAGATGAGGACGTCTTTGGGTACTTCCTCCAATACGACCGCAATGAACACACCAGCGACAATCCAGCCAGCAAATACAACCAGACTGTAGAATATTTCTGGGCCGCATCGCTTCAATGCTTGGGCAGAGACAATCTTTCTCCAGGCCCACCAGATGAGGATGCATTTGTAAAGGTAGGATCCAGGATTTCCGCTATTGCGCAGAGCAACTTGAAGTTGATGCTGGATTACGTGCTGCGGATTGGGGTCGCGGTATCTGAAGGTATGTAGTGCCCATCTGACGCCGTACCAGAAGTCCTGCGAATAGAAGGTGACGTACAAGGCAATGGCGCCGAGCAGATAGTTTGCCTCCATGTTATTCAGTGTTAAGATCGATAGTCCCTCCGCGAAGTTGAACCACACCCCGTGATGTACCAAGACGCCATCGCCAGATATTGAAGCCATTGTGCTTGTTGGCTATACAATGAAATGTTCGTTACCCGAAGTTGAGGGATGCCTCGTGGCTGAGGGAGAGAATCACAAGTCTCGTCGCGACCGTCTCGACCTGATGTTTGAGGCTCTCAGCATTAAGGCGGTCGCCAACGACAATACCCGTTGACTAGCAAACAATGGCATACTGCATTGTGAGACTACTCTTCCCAACGTCTCATCGAACACGATGAGGGCAAGATCTTGCAAAGCGACATCTTGCGCAGCGGAGTCGCACGCGCGAATAGTAAGCCAAGACGTTCAATGCCTTAGTCGAACGGCTAACTCTTGGACAATCTTGTTCGCGAGGTCTAGTGATTGTAGCTCGCTTGCGGGTTCGATAGTGGTCCGGTCTCAACTCAGCGGACAAGCTGATGAGCCTGGCACACCGGCAACGATTGAGAACAGTGAAGTGGAAATTGAAAGACACCTATGCTCACGGCAGCTCCGTGCTCTGCTGTCAACGGCTGGAGAAACCGCCACGAGGCTCATTAGCTTTGGCGACCGTTTTGAACCTTGAGCAAAGAAAAGAATAACGGCGAGCTGCCAACGTTGATGGCAGCCAGATTCATAGCAGAGGCAGACGGGACGAACCCTGGTTCTTGATTAGCCGTACCGCAAGCTTCGTTTTGTGGACTGGTAAAATGGCGATGAATTCACGAGATTGGTTAGTCTTACCCTAGTAAGCAAGTGGAGTGAACCGAGCCATTATCATGCATCAGATGGTAAGCATGCTTTCTTGAACTGGGTAATTCGTGTTTACTCTGCTCCATCGCCAGAATCCAATTAGACTCAGCAACAAAAGTGTGTGACATTACCACCTGCAGGCCTGTGACCAGTCTCATATACCAGATCCGGATTGAACTCGAGAGCAGCCCAGACATCGAGCGCCGGTCCCTTGCCTGATTGCCACTTGTGATACGGATAAATAACCCGCTGATCTGGCGCCCTGAATGCCTTGCCGTAAGAGTCTCGCTCCCAGAGACCACCATGTTCGTCGAGCCTCCCAAGTGGCAATTTGTCAAAATGTTCCTCGCTGAGTGTGTCGAGGTTGGGTACGTCCTTGACAATCTCGTCGCTCTTCAGCTTCCACATCCCGCCATCGCCAGTACCGGGCGAAAGACAGATGTGAAGTTCTTGGAACAGCTCATCGGCGTGATTGTGAACGCCGCAATTGACGTTTGCTCCCGCTGTCCAAAATTGCAAATGAGCAAGGAAGTCCTTTGTCTCGAGGAAGGAGAATGTGAAGCCGGAAAGATTGCAGAAGTCGACGCCCTTGAATTTCTCGCCCCAAGGGAGATCCTCCACCTTGTTGAATTGCAAAGACGGAAAGGCAGCCTTGATGGGCTGGATCAATGTGCGAACAGGCACGTTGGCGACAGTGACGTAGTCATCAGCCTCGCCAAAGGAGACGTCGAATGACCTGACTGGTGCAAAGCGCAGGATGATCGCACCGACTGGTCCTGCCTGGACACTGCCACTCTCGACTTTCGTGGTAGAGGTGGAGAAGGGAGCCACGCTGAATGGAGATCTCTCCTTCTTGCCATCGTTGACGCTTCCATACAGGACTTTGATGCCCTGGCCGTCGCCGACCGAAGTCGTGCTATTAAAGGGCAAAATCTCGACCGAGACACGATAGCCCGCAACATCAAGGAGATCAAGCTTCTCAGCTTGACGGAATCTCTTGATACGTCTGGGGTCAGTGGGCTCCGCAGTAGGAAGTGGAAGATATGTCATCCCTTCTCCGTCCCAAGCTGTTGTAACAATTTGTGACTGTAGCCTCTCGATGGCGGGCGGGATAGTGTTGTTCAGGTGAAGGGTAACGACAGGTGTCGGTTCCTCATAGTAGAGCTTGACGTTGTATCCCATGCTGACAAGATCGAGCCTGCCAGTTCCGGAGAAGTCGCCAATGGCGATACGGGCAGATGATTCTGGTGTAATCTTCCACTTTGAGAAAATTCCACGTTCGACATCAACAGCCTTGTAGTACATGATGCCCTTGAGAACGTGCGGACCAGGTGGGGGAGGAATAGAGTTGCCCTCCTCATCACGATCAAGAGGACCGAACATGGAGACGAGGAATTCGTCGTCACCGTCGCCGTCGAAGTCTGCACAAACAACAAAGTGAAGGGGACCATCTCCAGTCTTCAGTCGCTGGTTTGGTGTTCCGTAGACGTCCAAGATGTGTCGCTTCCAGCGATAGGAGGACATGCCGTGGTTTTCCTTGACATAGACGCACACAGAAGTGCCATGGAATGGATCCAATGTGGCAACATATGCGAAAGGATCACTTCCAACTTTGCCAGCATCAGCGCATCCAGAGCCCCAATGGTCGCCAGATCCAGGAGACTCAACCCAAGGATCCTGTCGTGTCTCTTTGAGCTCTCCGATGCCAATGACCTCCGTGTTCCATCGCTGATTCTTGTAGAACAGTCTCTTGACACCTTCACGAGACGAAATAAGCATGGAGTCTAAACCCTCTGGCCCGTCGAATTTCTTTATCGTGACTTCATGGATGACGCTGAAGTTCTCGTCGTCGATGATGTCGCGGTGCCATTCTAGCCTGTCGGCGGTCAGCAACGACGATACTTGTGATCATGAAATCGCAAGATACGTACGCATCGAGGACCTTCTCCGGCCTCTGGAAACGGATGATAGGAATGGGTGTGACTTTGTCGTGTGGGGAGCGTACGACAGATGCTGCCACAATTTCCAAGTATGATCTGATATGTAAGCGGGTGAGGCGAGTCTGTCTTCATGGTACGTACTTCTGAGTGAAGTGCCCAGCCTTGATACGATGCATGGCAGGCCATCTCCCAATGGTCCTCTGCTTCCAAGGACCTTTTCCAAAGTTCTCACGGCCAGGATTCTCCAGCCATGTGATCCAGCCGCCAGTGGGGTCGCACTGTAGCATGAAGGGCCCGTAAGAGTGGCAGACAACCACATCACACAGACCATTGCCGGAGATATCGACGGTGCAGATGGCCACTGGCGAGTTGAAACGACCGATCTCGTACTTCGGCCATGCTAGAGACCCAATCAGCCTAGGTCCAGTGGAACGATGAGTCTCTTTTTGCTTACGTTGACTTAGAGCCTTCACGTCACCTTGACCGGTGGCCAAGGGATTGTCAAGCAGTTCGACGACACCGGAGACAAGACCCGAGCTTTATAAGGTCAGCGACTGTCCATCAAGGTAGCGATGGTGCTTAGGGGACTTACGCGATGATGCCAGGGACGCGGTCCTTGCTGTCGACCTTGATGGATTCGACCCAGTATCCGTCAGATCTGTTTGTCTGAATGATCGAACTGTCAAAAGAGGGAGTAATCATCGCCATGTTCTCGTAAATCTCGTAGGGGAAGGCTTATGCTCTTGATATTAAAGTGATGTGAAGGTAGATGGTGGCTCGAAAATTGATCTCTTGACGGTGCTCTTAAGGAGACACGGGCTTGAGCTCGCGGGACAAGCAGGATGACATCTTCACCTACCGGTCAATGGCTGTTGAAGCAACGCTTGCAGCTCTGCCAGCATAGCTTCACTGCAGGAGGTGAATGAGGATCACAGTCTCTTGTGCCCAAGCCACTATCCCGTGGGAGCTCTCAACGGCTTCAGGGCCACCCATACAGGATACTGAGCCGGAGCCAGAGCTCAAGCCCAGAACGTGATCCGCGTCAGCTACCAGAGCGTTGTTTTGACCACGTATGCTGAGAGTGAGCTCGCAAGGCACGAAGATGGTCCGAATTGGCCATGAAGACGTTGCTATCGTGAGGTACTCGTAAAGATCAAGTTGGACTGAGGTTGTGTTCGTTGCGGTTGTTCAAAGACAAAACGTGTGCGGAAACGGAAAAAAGAGGGGCAAAACCGGAAGTGCCCCCCGGCCAAAAGTCCCTTCTTGCCCTGAGAGCTGTTCAACTGCCCGGCCGTTGTTGGAGCTAAATTTCCCTGGTCCTTAGCTGTCCTTTACCTTTCCCATTCTCTCGACCAGCAAGAGCCGGTGAACTTGTTCCTTCCCTCATCTCCTGCATCTCGCGTAAACGACATGGCTTCAGCCGTTGGGCTAGTATCCCGCTCTTCGTCTCCAGACAGCTTACCCAGCCATGCTTGGTAGATCAACGTCTTCATAGCTCCATCCAGTACCATGGCTTCCATCATGGGCATGTTGTCTGGCCGATCATTGCTTGGAGCGGCTGATGAGGTTGAGCAGAGCTAGCACAACGCGACAAAGCAATGATTGTTTCAGAGGCAGCAACGATAGGCGATGAAAGGAGATGCTCACGATACGTTGGTGCTTGCTCCCATTGAACGGTAGGAGTACTTCTCGTGTTAAGTCCTTCGTACTCCCCTTCAGCTCAAGAGCCCTGCACTTACTCCTCTAATCCTTCCATACACATCGCAACCACTACTCCCTTCTAATAACGACTTTTGCAATTAATGATGGCGGACTCCTGGGATGCTGTAAAGTACCGCGATCCCTACACTTTTCAGAAAGCTGAGGACTTTTTCTCCGATTTCGACGTCCCAGCAAGTCCTTGGGTCAAGCAGCCTACGAGCATCACCTACTCAAAGCAAGACAACTACCAAAAGAACAAACTCAATGACGTCTGCTACCGAGGTAGAATCTTCCGCTTCGACACTGGCGGTCTTCTGCTGGTGCAATTCCTGCGTCCACGAGTATGGCGACTTCGCTTCAACGAAAAACATCAGGATGGCTCAGCCTTTACCGACTTCAACACAACCACGATGGTCAGAAAACAAGGCATATCGTTGATCCAAGAACTTGACCATGCCGAAGACACCGACTGGGAGGTCGAGCTCGAAGGCACCGACGACGCGAGCGAACATCTCATCTTCACCTCGGTCATCAAAGAGAAAGCCCCTAAAAATCCTCAAGGATATATCAAGAGGCCTTGTGTCAAGCTCTGGATCCAGAAGGATCCTTTCAGGATTACAGCTACTCGCTTCGTCACTGCGTCTCCATCATACTGGTCCCTTCCAAGTTCCGGCAATGCTGTCGCTGCAAGAGCACCGTCCACAGAAGACGTGGAGGCTGTCATCTGGCAGACCAAAGAGCGCGGCTTTCAGTACGGCCATGGGGCTGTAGTCCTTTCGGTTGAGCGCACTCCGACTGCCCGCTACATGGGCTTCGGCGAGCAGGGCGGTAGCAAGTTCATCAAGGATCGAACCTTCATGAACTTTTTCAACTTTGATAACATGCGGTACTATAACGTATACGACAAGGGCCCGGAGTGTGATGCCGAGCCTCTTTACCATCACGATCCGTACTTTATCGAAGTCAACTCCAACCCATCTCTCCAATCACAGATGGCCACTTTTGTCGACAACTATTCACAAGTCTGCATGGATGTGGGTCGTCTGGAATGGCTCAGCGTTCGTTTGGCGACCAGATTCAATGCCTTCTCGGGCTTGTTCTTTGCTGGCGACAATGTGCAGGACATCATTACCTTGTATACCTCCGTCGTGGGTAGGCCGAGACTGAAGCCCAGATATGTTCTTGGATATCACCAAGGATGCTATGGATATGATACACAAGAGAAGGTCCAAGACACTGTGGACAAATTCCGACAGTACGACTATCCCATGGACGGCATGCACATTGACGTGGACATGCAGGACAATTACCGTACATTCACCATCAACCTCAACACTTTCCCGGATCCGTCTTCCATGTTCAAAAGACTGCGCAGTCAGGGTGTCAAGTGCAGCACCAATATCACACCAGTCATTGCGAGTACGAAGTGCGACTGGTACAACACCCTAAACGAGGGTCTTCAAAGGGGCTACTTTGTCATGGACGAGCGGGATACCGATCCTTCTGTCACTGATCCAGACCATGTACGCTATGTACAATACGGAAAGGGCAACATGTACACAACCAATCCTAGCGAGCTCGATACTCGAGCTACCTTCAACTTTGGTCGCGATGACTACAACTTTCGCGAAAACTTCAACAACAAGCTCGCTCCGTTTCATGGCGGTGTCGACTACGGTGGAGGGAAGGGTTCTCCCGGTCACTATCCAAACTTGAACAACAAAGCTGTCCGTGCCTGGTGGGGTCAACAGTACAAGAACTTGTTCGATACTGGTCTGGAGTTCGTCTGGCAAGACATGACAAGCCCTTGTATTGGTCAGAACTACGGCGACATGAAGTCATTCCCTTTTCGATTGTTGCTTGAGGCTGATGGCTGGTCCGGTGACCCAAGCTTGGAGGGTCAGAAGAAGAAGGCCATCGAGCTGTGGTCGCTCTACTCGTACAACCTACACAAGGCAACGTACCATGGTCTGAACAAGCTCGAGAGTCGCAAGGGCAAGCGGAACTTCATCATCGGTCGCGGTAGCCGTACTGGATCTCACAGGTTTGCTGGTCTTTGGACCGGAGATAACAGTTCCACCTGGCAATTCTTCAACATCTCCGTCGCTCAGGTCTTGTCCCTGGGCTTGTCAGGTACCACCATTGGAGGCGCTGATGTGGGCGGTTTCGAGCCGCCTGAGACTGGCGAGCAATTCTGTGATCCGGAACTCTTCGTTCGCTGGAACCTGGCCTACTCGCTCCTGCCATGGTATAGGAACCATTACGTCAAGAAGGGCAAGAAGCTGTTCCAAGAGCCTTGGGCCTATGACGAATTCGCACAGAGCCCGGCATGGAAGGAAATGAATATGCCTCCAGGTGACTATGGTCTTTACCGTGCGATCCACCCAGTAGTCAGATACTACATTCGACTGCGGTACTCGTTCATGCAACTCATGTACGACACCATGTTCGAGAACCTGCTGCATGGTCTGCCGATTGCCCGCGCAATGATCGTGACCGATCCCCTCGATGGTAGTCTCTTCGCTTCGAACGAGGAGTTCACTCGATCCCAGTACCTGGTTGGCAATGACCTGTTACACGCTCCGGTCATGGTTGAAAGGTGTCACCGGGATAGACGCAAGCTCTATCTCCCTGCACCCAGCAATTGGTTCCAGCTCAATCTTCGAGCTTTCGACAATGATGACAGTTTCGGCGAAGCACTTAGCTGGCGAGTCATTGGTGGCAAGCACGTCCATTACACTGCATCTATCAAGGCATGCTGGCACGATCAGGAGAACCGTGTCATTCGTGAAGCCCTGCCATACGTCACACCGATGTACGTCCGTGAGGGCTCGATCATTCCACAGATACCAGTCTTGGGCTTCGTGCCTGACCGCAGCGACCCGGCTCAAGCCAACATCCAGACGCCCATCACCCTCCACGTCTACCCTGGACGTACTCAGTGTGCCCGTGAGCAAACAGAAAGGCCATACGTAAGTGACGTCAACATCACTTCCATCTTTCCTCAACTAATGAATTTAGTGCTACGACATGTACCTCGACGACGGTGTCTCTCGTGACTCGGCACCCGAAGATGCCTACCTCGCCGGCTCTGATGAGATCGGACACACCAACCCTTCCCGCCGCAGCCGTCTTCGTGGCGCATTCGGCGACGACCAGGCCGGATCCAAGTTCACTCATGTCCGCATCATCCAGCAGATCGTACGTGTCGGCAAGCCAAGTGGCAGCATTGGCAAATTCGAGAGACAGCTGCAGATTAAGACGACTTGGGACAAGTATGCCTATGTTGAGAGGGATGTCGGGAAGACCTTCACAGTTGTCTTCTGGCACGAGCCGGAGACGCAGATCGACCAGAGCAAGGTCGCGCTGGTCAAGGATGCTCAGCCTGCT
The DNA here is from genome assembly GCA_007556565.1 of Elsinoe fawcettii. Taxonomy (NCBI): domain Eukaryota; kingdom Fungi; phylum Ascomycota; class Dothideomycetes; order Myriangiales; family Elsinoaceae; genus Elsinoe; species Elsinoe fawcettii. The sequence continues at coordinate 1,607,344 of SWCR01000008.1, read as the reverse complement.
CAGCAGCCGTACTATGACCAGAAGTTGAATGCTACTGTTGTCAAGGTGCCAATTCACGGTAAGGGCGACCAGAAGAGCTTGACCATCACTGTACCATATCAGAGGAAGGAGGAGTAAGGTGCTGGTCGGAAGTAGCGATGAGATCGATGCTCTCATGGAATGAATTGTTCATCTATCTATCGCTTCGTCAATGGGTCATCATCTATGGCGCAGGCTTGCCACCCTCAATCGTGCTCGGTCGTGCCGGTCTGTACATGAGCGACCCTCGCTCGTTTTCTTTCGAGTGGACCTCGAAGCCGTGTGTCTTGTATAGCAGGCTACCTGCGGCCGAAGCTTCTATCCAAGCTGGTAGGAACATCTGGTCGGCTATCGCCACTCCCCATTTCAGCATCATTGAGCCGGCTGTATTCATGTCAACCACATGCTTAATCTTGGTTCACGGGCAGACTCGCCTCCTCGCCTCTCGTGCGCTGGGTCAGTAAAGCATATGTTCAGCTCTGTATCACTGTCAGTACCATTGCTTCAATTTGGCATTCATGAAAACTCACGAACATAAGGCTCGATGAAATTCTGCTTCCTCGACTCAATAATCTCACTAATCTTCTCCCTCGCCTTTTCTCTCTTCTCCGGCTCGTCCTTGAGCCAAGGGAACTCCAGACTCTCGCTCTCGTCGTGGTTCGGGATGCGGTTGGGACAGATCTTCCAATTACTAGCTGCCACGATCTTGCCGGTTGACTTTTCTGTGACCTTGATCCAGAAATCCTGCATCTCTCGCTTTCGGATGCCAAGGTACTTCTGTCGATGCGCTTCTCGTCCTTCAGGTGTGTCGGGCCCAATGTAAGTGTCCCTGATGACCTGGTCGGTGAAGGACCTGAGCTCTACGTCGATGAGCTCGGGAAAGTCGTCGTCCTCGACGCGGGAAAGGGTGAACGGGGACATTATGAGATACAAGCAGTGGTGTTTGAGAGGGGGAAGCAAAGATGGGATTGTTCGAGAGATATGCTATATCTCGAGGCGGCCACTTATCTTGGAATTGGAGTCAGCACCACGGCAGATGTGACACAATCGACGCGGAGTTCGGCTACGGATATCGAGCTGTTGATGTCTGGTAGTAGCAAGTCGAACAGGAGAGCAGAGGACAACGTGACTTCTTCTATGATGTCAAAAGATTATTGAAACACGACACGAGTCACATTGCTTCGAAAAGTCTCGAAGAAATCATCTTTGAGTGAAAGGAAAGAACAGAGGCAAAACGGTGAAAACTCCGGCAATGGTACAGGGATGTCGTGTCCACAACCCACCAAGCTCAATGATCTCTTCTTCTGCACTGTGTACTGCTTGAGCCACTTTTTTGTTTCCGCTGTCAGTCACTTGGCTCTCATCAGCTCGACTACCAAGATGATTTGATCGAAGGAGGATACGAGTTCCCACTATGCGATGCAGAAATGCACGGCAGGAATACTCGAGCCGAACGTCAGACTGCATGAGCATGAGATCCTAGGCCGGGTCCGTCTAGCATCCGGCACCGCAAACAATATACGACCATACCCCGTCCTGAGGACCTGCAATCTATCTCCAGACTCCTGTGCATCAAGAAATGTCCCGACAAGAACATACCGTAGACGCAAGAACAAGTTTTGAGCGGCTTGCCCGCTACGACTCTCAGATGCAGCCACCACCACTTGCAAGGTACCTCCTAAAGTATCGCTGCTGACGCCGCCACCAACGTGAACGACGTTCAGCTCGATGCCTTGGTGTCGGGCTATTGTTGTCGATCGATTACTACACTGCCGGATGACAGAAAGCAGTAAATGCAGGGAATCAACATCTCTCGTCTTTTCCCACCAATCAGCACTACCAAGCTTGCTCGAATTGTTCAGGCTATTGAAATATGTGCCGTGTCGCCTTTCGCATGGCAGCAACTTCTTCTGAGCTCAAATGCATCAAGACTCGGCAATGCAGCTGTCAAAGCTGCAACAAGTTGCGCAAGAAGCACGCCACTGGTGGGCCCACACTCGCTAGGGCCTCACTGTGCCGTGTATCATGTACGATTTGACGACGTGCATTGGTTGAGGTAACAGGTCATACAAGGCCTACCAGTGGTCGACGACATCACGCATATGAATTGTACCACCTTTCGCCAATGTTGTGCAGTCTCTGATGCTTGGTCCTGTATTTCGCGAATCTGCTCGACAAATCATCAGCAGAGTCAGGTTCCACGCCGCACGCCTTTCGCGATCTTACACTTCGAATTAAGCTGCAGGATGCACCCCTCTCGTTCTTCACCCCCTGTAGCCATATATGCAGGCGTGAGGGCATCCTTCTTGGCGCATCGGTAGGTACTTTGGACAGTTGCGATCCTACCAGACCCATCCACTAGTGATTCAGGCAAGTCCTAGAATGACGGCAGTGGAATGTTCTGATGCTGATCTCAAGCTTCCTTGATATTGACAACTTCAGCTAAGCGAGGTGAGGTTTAAGGACATATAGTCTTGCTGTTCGGGCGTTGAAAAGTCTGGCACAGCTTAGACAGCACTTCCTTTCACTCCATTCCTCTGAAGCACAAGATATTATGAAGCTCTTCACGTACGCACTCAGCTTCCTCGGGCTTGCCAGTACCGGCATTGCTGCAGCCGTGAACACGGATGTCGTGGCCCTGCAGAAGAGGGACGAAGCCCAGAATCTGCAGGCCCTTGCCGTCGTTCAAGGCCTTTACAGCCAGATTCTTGGTGTAACCGCCAGCATCAGTGGGCATTCTCGCTTCTGACAATCGTGTCTTGCTTGCTAATGAGTACTTTCAGATGCCACCCGTGCTGGTCTCAATGCCGATTCTACCATCATCGACAATGCCACAGCTCTGGTATCCTTCCAGACTGACATCGTGAGCCTCACGACACTCGTCACCGCAGCCACAGCGCAGGTCAATCTCATTGCAGTGCCTGTTGGCAAGCGGTCCATCATGCATCTCTTCGTCCGTCAGGATCCTCCCTCCACCACTGTCATTGACTTGAGCAACTTGCTCGTCACCCTGCTGCTGGAAGTTGAAAACACGATCAACCCCTTGTTGGACAACCTCGGTCTCGGTAAGTCACTTGACCCATCCCCTCTAGTCGACAAATTCATGGAAGCTGCATTACTAACTGATCACAGGACCTCTAGTGGATGCTGTTCTCGTCCCATTGGAGCAGGCCATCAACGCCCTTGTTGGTGCACTGGGCGAGCTCGTGGACGGTCTGATCGCCATCGTGGTACAGATCCTCGATGCACTTACCACTGCGGTAGGAGCCGTCATTGGACCTATCCTCGGAGCTCTGCTTGGCTTCTTGGGCATTGGTACGCCACCAGCATAGTGTTGCTAAGCGATCTGGCCGTGGACCGGGAGGTGCTTCGTGGTAGGTCAACGATGACGCTGAGAGCAATGACGATGGGACTGTCCTTATAAAGCTGTTACGATGAAGGCGAAAACAGATACTTGTATCTCATGAAGATATGGTCCACAGCTTTGATCAGTTTACTCCTCTCGTGACGCCATATATGATAGTGTACATCCAGCTCGAGAATACCTGATAGCGACGTTGTTGATGTTCGAAACCTATTGCGTTGACCATGGATCATTCGTCTGAAACCATTTTCGCAAGGTAAGCATGTGTCAAGTGCCGTATCGTCCACAAGATCGGAGGATGCTGGAGCCGCATCGACTTTGTGCCAAGGCCGACCTAAGCTCTAACAAAAATCTCCGACCATTGCTGTCTGCTCGTTTACACGACGACCACAACCGACAATGGCAGCATATCTCTCGTCATCGCGATTCTCAATCGCCAGACCACTCCGTCAAGTCTTTCAGCTCTCGAGCCGACCAAGCACTCTCCCACCACCTTTCCTCCTACCCTTCCAGCAGCAACACCGCGATGCATCGGGAAAGTCCAAAGGCTCGAGGAAAGCAGCTGCGGCCGCAAGGAAGAAGAAGGGTCGCAATACATTCCTCGTCACAGATCTGAACAAGGTGCCCCAATTTGCACTCTTGGATGCGATGCGGTAAGCTCCTTATCACGAGCAACCGCCAGCGAAAACTAATTAGTGCAGATACCTCAAAGCAGCAGAAGTTGGCCGACATCCTCAGTCCTCAAAGTACGAACTCCACGTCCGATTACGAACGCTCAAGAACGGCCCTGTGGTGCGTAATCGTGTCCGTCTCCCACACCCCGTCAAGACCGACGTGCGGATCGCGGTAGTCTGCCCGATAGATACCCCAGCTGCGCAGAATGCGCTCAAAGCCGGCGCAGTCATGGTCGGAGAGGAGACCATCTTTGATAAGGTCAAGGCCGGAGAGATCGAGTTCGATCAGCTCATCTGCCACCCAGATTCGTTGCAGAAGCTGCAGAAGCAGGGCCTGGGAAGGGTGCTTGGACCAAGGGGCCTGATGCCCAGTGCAAAGACCAATACTGTCATCAAGGATGTCGCGGCTGCTGTCAGGGACATCGCCGGAGCAAGCGAGTACAGGGAGAGGCTGGGAGTGGTCAGGATGGCTGTTGGTCAGCTGGGATATACGCCGGAAGAGCTGCAGAGGAACATCAAGGCTTTTATCGATGCACTAAAGAAGGACATGGCTGGATTGGGTGACAGGATCAACAAGGAAATCCATGAGGTGGTGCTGAGCAGTACTCATGGACCAGGTCTGAGCTTGAACGGAGAGCTACGAGGAGAGGATAGTCCTTCGCCAAAGGATCTTGCGGTCAACTGATCACAACTCCGACTCATAGGTCTTCGTGTCGGGCTCATCTACTCATCTATTCGCTCTATATCTACACTACTCTACACGGCATTGGACACTTGGCATGCTCACATCTTCGGCTCGGCACTGATGAAACCCTTTTGCACCACAGCCGTGATCAGCTGGTGAGCAATTGCCGTGGAGGGAGGTAATCTCAACCCGCCTTCCTTGTACTCTGGTCCGGCATCCTCTCCAATACCGCTTGTACCGACCCTCAGTGCTTCTCTTACTTCATCGAAAGAGTACCACTTTGCATCTTCAAGCTCCGGGTCATTTCCGAGATCGATGGTCTCGCCGTTTGGCACGCTTTGGCCTATAGCTCCAATCATGAGGTTCGCTGGGTATGGCCACGGTTGCGTTGAGTGTACTACCACTCTTCCTAGATGGATTCCCGCCTCTTCCCAAACTTCACGTCGGACCGCCTCTTCAATGCTCTCAGCTGGCTCACAGAAGCCGGCGAGTGTGCTGTACCAGTACGGGGGGAAGCGTTTCGACCGGCCGAGCAGTATCTTGTTGCCAGCGCTGTTCACTACAGCCATGATGACGGTGGGGTCGGTACGGGGGAAGGACAAGTTGGAGACACCCTTGCGAGTGGCGCAAGGAGCTCGGTCTAGGGTAGGTCGATCTGTATTGGTCGCTGTTGCTCCAGGCGGGAGCTTCGCGTCTGTTGGGGGACAAGTCCGCTTGAAGCCGCCGTTTGTAGATAATGTAGGGTTGCCGCATTGAGCGCAGAATGGGTTGCGCAGGTTCCAGTCGAGTAATTGTCTGGCCTCCGCAAAGATGGCAGCTGTACATCGTCAGTTTACCACCAAGTTGTACACATTCCATCAGCACTCACCGTCACCCGCGACCAAGTCCATGACCCTTCCCTTGCCCCAACTCAGTCCCCTCTCTTCCACATCCTTGATCAATTTCTCTGCCGCCTCCTTCACCCCTTCCCTCGGCGTGACGTCCACAGCAAAGTACGGCGCACCCTTATACGTCCCCTTCTTCGGCGTATACGTGACCCCATCCTTCCCCTCGTCCAAGCCCAAGAAAATCATCTGCGGCGTGTGTTTCGACGAATCATACCTCCGAATCAACTCCTCCTCGTCGACCTTGTACACATCATCGCCTATCAAACCCTTGACGTCGTCGTACTTGACGTACGCCAGGCGAGACTGGTCGGATACCAGTGGGGCGAGATCATTGCAGAGCAGGAAGGAGGTGCTGGGATGGCGCAGGGCGAGGGAGAGGAAGGATGTGTCGCCTCGGAGGAAACCGACGCGGTTCAAGGGGCTGCCGGAGAAGTAATTTGCTACTTCGCGGCCGAATTTGCGGGAGAGCATCGAGTCGATCTCTGGGTGGGCCGGGGCGGGGAGGTCGGGGGGTGGCATTGGGAACAGATTGGTGGTTGGTATGGGGAGATGGTGGTCTAAGTGGGGGGCATTGGTGTCGGAGAGAGGATGGTTGTGGAGGAAGAAATGGTGAGCTATAGTGGGTGACAAATCTGGAGCCACTGAGGGGTGTGGTGATGACGTGCCGGCAGTGACCTCGGGGACGATGCGGCTCTGCTGAGCATTTTGTTCTGATTGCCGCGCGCTTCAGCGAACAGATTTCTTTCCCATCATCACCTTGAGATGAATTGCTATGCTATTTGTGTTGCGGCGCTCGAACAGAGAGAACTTCGCTTCGTTCCGCCATTCGAGAAGGTCCAATTGCATCGCAGGCGCAGCTGACGTACAGAATGCTTAATCTTTCAGCTGCCAGGACGCTACCCTCAGCCCTCTAAACCACGCCGCACAGCACTCAATCCCGGTCGCACTACCTGCTAACTTTCTTTCACTGTGCCGCGAGCTAGATGAAACATGCATTGTGTTTTGGTAGGCCAGGCATCACTTGACGCCGCGGCTTGAATGGCACTGGCTTGGAAGTGCTTGACAAAGCTCAGCTCGTGCAGCAGCAGCATGTATAATCCGACACAAGTTGACGAGGGTAGGTCTCGAGGTTGCGAGTGTCCCCATCAGATTTTCTTTGTCTCTACTTCCAGTCAACAGCCATGGCAGGCTATCTATTCACTACTCTCCACCGCACCCGATTCTTCACCTTTCTGATCGCGCACCAGATCGTCTGTCTGGCAGCCTTTGCGGCACGACTGATCATGGTGTGCACGGAACCAAACGCCTTCACAAGGTTCATGAAATGGAAGACCGCTCTCGGGCCTACATTGATGAAGTTCTCCTGGATAGATCCGACAGTCATGGAGCAATCATTTGTTCTGGAATACTTACCCATGGTGGTCATGACTGTCGTCGAGACAATGCTATGTGTATGGAGCGTCTTTGTTCTGCACAGGGTCAACGTGTACACGGCCGCTCTGAAGGTCATCGTACCCTTCTTCATCGTCTCAGCCATTTACTGGCCTGGCGTCCTTGCGATGGGCTTCTTCTACTTGTTGGTGGACATCTTTTGGGGAGCCATCTTGACGTAAGCGCGTTCTCTCTTACTTCCACCAACATCACTGATAGTATCTAAAGATCATCATCATACGGCTTCTTAATCTACTTGGTCTTACTAGCTAGTCGAGAATCACGAACTCCAGAGAGCAATCCTCCTACCCACGAGCGTATCGAGTACGTTGACTCGGCGATGCAAGCCTTCGAAACGGATGCTCCAGGGAAGAGTCGGCTTGTAGCCACAGATCGATTACATAGAACGAGAAGACAGCTGGAAGGCAGTTCGCGGTGACGACGGTGTAATTAGATTTGACCAAACGCGGATGTATATACCATCTGTTGTACAGGTCGAAGTCTGTGATCGAATTGATACAAAGCTAGCATGTAAAAAGGCAAAGGGCTATAGTGATTGTGGCGGTGACATTTGCTTACTGTGGCGCGGGTCGCTGCATGAATCACCCAGCTGGACCCGGCACTTGTCCGCTTTTCCATCCATTCATCCCCTCTCTATTCCTTCCCTTCCATCACCCGCCTTTCAGATCGTGGCACCGATGGCTTTTAGGCAAAGCGGTCACTAATCGACGGTCCGTTCCCAGAGATGCACGAGACATGCATCTTCTCATCGCCGTACGCCGATGTCTGGGACAGTCTTTTTCGCTTTGCCTGCACCGCTCACCCGATTCGTTCGTCGTCCCCGATTCCGTGACTCACCAAGTACTTTCTACCATAGGAATCTAGGACGACGGACTAGATGTAGACGCCGCGCAGCTGTGCGTCTATCCGTAGCGAATCACGACCGATCGGTGTCCGCGGCGGACTGATTTTTGACTTCTGACAGATGCATCATTGGTGTTGCCTGAATGCACCTCAGCAAAAATCACTCCTCCTCATGGCGTGACCGTACATGCTAGCACAGTCATCACATGCAAGTATATAAGTGATTGTAACTCCTAGATTCACATCTTCTCTTCTTGCATATCAATCAAGCACGACCATCGCTCGCTCTTTTTGTGCTGCCGCCACTACCATCCACCTCGTCGTTGCCACTAGGCAGGCCAATCCCGACAGTATCACCCAAATCAGTGGACCTCGCCATCGGCTCATCCAACCATGGATATTGTCAAGATCGGAGCTCACCTGGCCAGGACGGTGGGAAGTGGCAATGTTACCACTAACGGCACGCTCAATCAGCTGCCCACCACCGTGGTTGAGGCTGTCATTCCTGGTTACAGTGTTTTTTCTCAATTTGTCAAGATGCACTTCGGGTTTGACATCAGCATCGTCGTTACAGTTCTAGCTGTCCTGCTCGGCCTCAACAAGACCTTTTCTTGGGCATGGAACCACATCTATGGGTCTTTCGAGATCTACTGCATGTCCAAGGTTTACATCGAGGAGGATGACGATCTTTTTGATATGGTCTTCAAGTGGCTTTCCGCACAGAAGATGACCAAGAAGACTCGCATGATCAAGGCTTGTACTCAATATGGTAGTGCTTGGGATGATGACAGCGATGATGATGATGTCTCTATGCCGTCAGTCGGTGATGGTGGTCACTTCAACTTTGGCAAGTGGCAGTCTCAGATTCCTCCTCGATTTGAGCCATACTACGGCCATCACCGATTCTGGTTCAAAGGACGATACTTTAGCTTTCAACGAACACAGAAGCCCAATCAGACCATGACTCGGTGGGGAAGCGAGACTCAAGACCTCCTCGAGATCCGCTGCATCGGCTTCACTACTCAACCTATCAAAACCTTCCTGCAGGAATTGAAGATCTGGCATAGCGAACAGAAAGAGTCTCGTACCATCATCAGAAACGCCTCGACCAAGAACTCTCGCTTCGGCATGGGCTGGAGCTCGTCTCACTCCCGACCTTCTCGTCCCATTGGCACCGTCATTCTTGACGATCGTCAGAAGGAGATGATTGTCGACGACATGGATGAGTTTCTCCACCCAGAATCTCCGAAATGGTATGCCAGCCGTGGTATTCCCTACCGTCGTGGCTACCTTTTCTACGGGCCCCCAGGTACGGGCAAGACCAGTCTCAGCTTCGCTCTCGCCGGCATCTTTGGTCTCGACATTTACTGCTGTGCGCTCAACGATCCAGAGTTGACAGAAGGCGATCTCCGAGAGCTCTTCAACGCACTACCCCGACGCTGCATCGTCCTTCTCGAAGACATTGACGAAGCAGGTATCAAGCGTGCGGATGACAAGCCAGGAATCGAGGGTTCCGTCGTCCCGACCACTGACCCCACCACCGCTCCCTCCGCGACTAACAAACGCCGCGACTCCAAGATGGAAGACGACCTCTCCCTCTCCCGCACAGTCTCCCAGTCCTCCTCCATCAGCACCTCCTCTTCCGCCACCGACGCCTCCTCCCTTTCCACCGCCTCCTCCACCGCAGACCCCACAACCCCAAAACAAGGTCCCGCTCTACCAGCTCTCCCCGCCCTCCCCGCTCCAGCTCCCGCCGAACCCCTAACAGCCACCTCCCTAGCCGAAGCCCTCATCGCCGCGTCCCGCGCCGCCGCCATGCCCGTCGCACAAAACAAGAAACGCCGCCGCGGCGGCCGTAGAAAGGACCCCTTCGCCCCACCCTCCTCCAGTGGGGGCGAGGAGAACGGCATCTCCCTCTCCGGCCTACTCAACGCCATCGATGGCGTCGCTACGCACGAGGGGAGGGTGCTGATCATGACCACTAACCACCCCGAGGCATTGGATGATGCATTGGTGAGGACAGGGAGGGTTGATGTGAAGGTTTGTTTCGACTTTGCGTCCAGGGCGCAGGTGAAGGAGCTTTATGGGCGGATGTACAGTGGAGATTTTGAGGATCCGGTGGAGGAGGAGGAGGAAAGGCAGGGAGGAGCCAAGGGGGAGAAGAGGAGGCGGGTGAAGAGGTGGTTTGATGGATTGGATCTGTTTGAGCATGGTGGGGGGCAGGGGGAGAAGCAGAGGGAGTTGACGGGCAAGGAGAAGAGGGACAGGTTGGAGGAGGTGGCGAGGGAGTTTGCGGAGAAGGTGCCGGAGAAGGTGTTTAGTCCTAGTGATGTCCAGGGTTTCTTGCTGTTGCATAAGAAGACGCCGTTGAAGGCGTTGAGGGAGGTGGAGGGGTGGGTGGAGCGGGAGTTGGAGAAGAAGAGGGAGAAGAAGGCTGGGACTGCATGATTATGAGAAATGACTTTGACATTGGGAGGTTGATGGTCGCTTTCGCGATGCAGCATGTTGAGCAAGTCTCGAATAGGCGTTTTCACAGTCCAGCATAACATCGGGCAGACTATGGCATCTCGGTATTATGGCAATGGATTATGATTAGACATTACTTCTTCTCTTCTACCTCTTCGTTCTCGTGATGACATAGCGAGTGTGTGGGCTTCTCCGTATGTACCTTTATTATATAATCTCCCACCCTAGGCCTCAGAACTAGTGCTCTTCTTGCCTCTTTCATCCGCACTCATGTTCTCAAGGTAGACATCGTAACTGCCCCTTGCCCCGGCCGCGCCACCAGGAATCGTCTCTGCCGTCTTCCTCTCCTTCCTGGACGCGAAGAAGACGCCGATTGCCCAGAACATCTGGATTACGTATAGTCCCCTGCAGGTCAGTCAGTATGTTGACATCTCAATGTCTCCATGTCCAAGGTTAGTATGGCAAGACATGTTGTACTCACATGATACATGCAATCACGATCAAGTAATAGATGAGATAATACGTCAACGCCTCAGTCGCATCCGTCATCAACGCAATCGTCACTCCCAGGATGACAGTCCAGTATACAGTCCATCCAATACTGTACGCCAGGAATGCAGCGTAAGTCAGTCGACGCTTCCACAATGTCCACAGCTGGAACAATGCCACGGGCAGTAGCAACGTCTCAATGATAATGGTAGCCACCTGGTAAGGACGACCACGCATATCATTCCGCCCGTATCGACTATTACGATATGCGCCAAGAATGTACCATGAATCGACGGTAAAGTAGATTCTGAAGGGGATCATGGCGATGTGGAAGAGGATAGAGATGATGAGGAAGACGAGGAGGGCAATGCGATTCTCGCGGGAGAGGATTGGAGAGGAGCCCATTGCGGTTTTGCCCTTATGGTGTATAGTGGGAGAGAGGAGAGCGGTAGTAAGAGGTGTACAGGGGAGGAGGTCATAGAATGGAGGAGGTTAAAGAAAACCTATATAGAAACATATCAGGCAGAGAAGAAGTGGAGTAAAGATGGTTCAAGGCGACCTTCACAGCCTCTGCAGATCCAGGCATGTGAAGCCATCGAGCTTGTAGGATTGTTTCAGTGTGCTGGAATGACATCAGGCTGGGCGCCCAGGGATGTCTCCCGAAGAAGGAGAGCCGCAATTGTTGTGCATAAAATATGTTTGCCGTGTTATGCCCGTCGTCTCCAAGCTAAAGACGGGCTCTCCATTCCTTCACTTGCGAGCTGAAAGAGGAAAAGCAGGATTGAAAGAGGAAAAAGAGTGGTTGAAGGAGCGGAAACAAGCGAGCAGATCGTGGCGCGGTCACGCTTGGCATACACAAGATCAAAAGGATCGCCGGAGCGGTGGTCGATCATCTGAAAAGACCCTCATTTAGCTTCTGCTTGATCAGTCCTCACAATATGTCAAGCTCCTCCCTCTCAACAGTGGCCAGGTCTCATGCCTCTTAGGACCGACAAGAATCTGGACTTGCCATTATTGACATACCTTGGTCACAAATGCGTATTTGGCCGCGTTGAACCCACTCGTAAGGTTGCTGGCATCATCGATCACTCTGTTAGTCTGCTAGTTGTCAACTTGCTCACGGATGCCTCGCTACAGAGGCTTGACCGACTGGCACGGTTATCTTGAGTTGTTCGTGACTCGCTGAAGCGCGTGCGAAGGTAAACGAGAAACATAGGATCAAGCACTCGCAATTGCTCCTCTTCATCTTGCACGAAAACTGTACGGCCTTGATTTCTTCCTTACTGTATATCTAAAATTCCTCCGCAGTCATCCTCCCAGCGGCCCAAAACCCGACCTTCCACCCGTAATACTTCCAAGTAGCAGGTCAGAGGCTCCGGAGCACAAGATGGCCACTCCAAAGCAGTGGATTACACCGTGGCATTGCTGATTGGAGTCGTCGATTCAGCTTCTCCATCAAGTTCGTAGCTCTGTTGCCCGTCCTGCTGGTGGGCATGGAGCTGGTAGTCATATCCGAGCTGGAAGAGAGCAATGACAGCGCAGATGATTGACATGGCAATAGCAATGTCCCCGGTGACGACTGGAGTCGAGAGAATCGATGCCCAAGAGAAGAATGCTCGAACGCTTGAGTACTTTTGGCCAAGAGCGATAATGGGCAAAGGAGCCATGGGTGATTGAGGATGAGGAGTCTCTCTCTGAGACGACAGAAGGCCACCGTCTATCCTCAAAGTGGAGAGGAGTCTGCTTGTAGAGGTTTGGACTTGACTAAGAAAGACAAACTTGGTCGAGTGTGATGCGATTCAGCCAATCCCGCTGGTATGTGCGACTCTGCCGTGGATCGACGGGTTCATTATATACATACAGCATGCGTAATGGTGGTAGTGGTGGTGGTGGTGAAAACGCCTCAGGGAGGACTGATTAGACGTGGTGGTTCAGTGTTGTTGGCAGTGTTTCACTGACGACGCTGCCTACCACTGAGGGCGCGGTCGACTTTGGTGGTTCATTGCGTGCATGCAACATGATGGCATCAGTCGGTGGTGTAGCCCGATGAAACTTGGACAGGAGAGTCCTTGATCACATTCAACGACACGATTCTGTCAGGATATGGTGGTGCATGTCTCCTACTTTTCGAGCCCCACCCACTCACTGGGCCTGTCCCGAACCTCCGGGGTCAGCTCGAGTGAGCGCGTTCCTGACGGCATGCCGTACGCATCTCACCACCAGTGCCTTGTTTGTGGGATGTCTGGCTTGCATTTGTCCCTGACATGTCAATACGACGTGCATAATCCAATTAGCCAAGGAGCGACGATCATACGGCATTGGACTTTCAGATCTGGGCTAAGACGAATTGGGTTCTAGCGCACCACCACGCTGTCGTCGACCATTCGCTTTTTAGGCACGGCAATCGGAGTGATTGGCAATGCTTCCATCAAAGTCCATTCCTGCCTTCCTACTTGGATACATTGCCATTGTTATCGCAGACCGACAGACGTGAAGGACTGGCCGTACCACCAGTCAATCCACTGCAGTGGAAGACCAAGAGCCGTCTGCCTGCAGCGTCCCACATTTCCGCCGGCTTGGATGGCCGCAAGTCAGCCCCACACAAATGGAATCCGTCATGTCAACCGAAACCATCTCCCCATCTTCACCTCAGACAGAGCACAAATGTCCGGATTGCTCGAGTCTTCCATCCTTTTCCTGTGCCTTTGCTTTGCGACGACATCGCCGTCAAAAACACAATTTACACGGGGTTCGTCCGGTCTGTCATGAGCACAACGTCTCCTTCACACGCGACGATGCCTACACTCGACACTTTCGAGAACAGCATCTCGGACAGAAGCGTAGGAAAGGGGCATCGCAAGCTCAAAGCTGTGTGATACCAGGCGCCCCGACGGCCCCATATGACTCTGGACCTGGGCCGGGGCAAATTACTGCCCATACACCCGACACAACCAATACAGCCGAGGACATCGATATGGTCGATTGTCGCGATGAATACGCTCGAACGTTAGCTGGTAGTTACGACGACCGAGCTGTAGTGACCACTGCGACGGGTCAGAGCTCGTTTGATGCCGCGATGGTGTGGGTCCCAGAGTTGCACATGATCCAGGAGTCAAATCTCGAGAGTCGAGTAGACTGCACCTACGCTGCTTATGGCATGCTCACCGGACAATACTTGTCAAACTCAGGAGCATCTGATGACTCTTCTCTATGCATCGTGCCAGAGGATTCCGTCATCGACCTTGATAGCTCGACTATTGGCTCTCGGATCACTAGCGATACGGCAAGCATTTCCTGGAGTTCTCGCCCGTCCATAACCTCTACTCTGGAAACGGACTTGTCAGACGGGGCGTCCTGGCAGAAGGAAGCCTTTCTTCTGCCTACCTTGGATACGCAGGTCTCTCTTGAAACAGAGATTGGTCAGATCGACCAAACGACGCTTCCACTGTCTAGTTTCAATGATGATGACGATGATACTGACACCGAAGACTCTTCTCACAGACGATTTAGCATTTACTCAGATATGGACAGGTCAATAGCAAGTCTTAGTCCTGCGTGGACCAGGAAGCTTCGAGCAAAAGTATCAAATGCCACTCTTACCGGATCTATATCCTCGTCAGCAAAATCGCTACTGTCTTCCCGATGGTCAAGAATGTCCCTGGAGATGCCTGGTCCGGGCCTCTCGACAGTCGACGAAGAGTTGAGACTTGGTCGAGGGTCAGACCTGGCGGTCGAACCTTTGTGGAAGATTGCCGCATGGAAATTGGGAAAGGCCGGGAGGACGGTCCGGGACCTTCGAAAGTTATTACGAAGCTGTGCACTTTCCAACGACCTGTTCAGACTACGGCTGGTCCTCGAGACAGGCAAAGTTGACCCCGATCACCGCTTTGACGATGGAGAAACAGCCCTACTACTCGCTGTTGAAGCCGGCCATATCGCCGTCGTCGAATGCTTGCTGGTCACCGGTCACATCACTCCCGACCTCAGGGATGCGAACGGTGATACTGCCCTTGCCAGAGCAGCAAAGAGAGGTCGCGTCGATATCATGAGATTGCTTCTGTGTCGAGGAGCGCAGCCCGACACAATGAACAGTGTCTTCCGGACACCACTACATCACTCGGTCTTTCATAAATATGATCTAGCGACGGAAGAACTCTTGCGTACTGGTCAAGTCAATGTTGATGCTGTAGACACATGTGGTCATTCACCCCTCAGCGAAGCCTCGCCTAGTGCGTTCCGGTTGCTTATGATATATCGACAGGGAGAAAGCCCATCTAGCAGGGTAACGACCACTCCGTTCTTGGACTGTAGAGAAATACTCCCGCTGGCAGATCGTGTACAGCAGCGATACGCTTGATCATGTATCATAGCTTGTCTATCAAGCCTGGATTTTGATGTACATTAGTAGAATAATAGACCATCTGCACAATGCAAATTGATGAACAGCAACAGGCACACAGCATGATTTCAGAAAAGCTAGACAAAGATCAAAGGACTCCGCGCATCAGGTCCTACTGCTGCAACCTTGATGCGTATGTTCGGTCCCAAACTTACATGACCATCGTATCGACAGCCCCGGAGGCCTCTTTCCTCGCACTCGGCCTTCATAGCCTTCCGCCACCCGGATCGCGGATCACAATGCTAAATCATCAAGATCCGCCCATCCTCAAGAAGAAATCATCGCAGTAATCCACTCCTACTACAAATTCCTAGTGGACCTGTACCTGAGCGAAGCGAGTCCATTCATCCCACCACCAACAGACTGGCCTAGCCTAATTAGTCGCAATCATACGAGTCCAGCATAGAGAGAATTATGCAGGGACGTGGAGGCAGCCTGTTGCAGAAGCAGACAGCCAAAGTGCGCAAGAGAAGACTGGTCCGTGAGAATAGATACATTGACATCTGGTAGGCAACAACAGACATCAAGCATAACCTGGCATTGCTGCTACCAACACCGACTCCAAGCTCTCTTCCGACCGATATATTCACAAGTATCTCCCACTACGTCCCACGCCGTTCCATCCACCTCTCCCAGAGGCCACCATCGACTTACCCCTGCCCCTTCACCATCAAGCTCCTCTTCAGACTCACCCCGCCCCTCTTCTGACCACCGTCAACGCTCAACCTCATCACTCCCCCGACGACCCTCGGGCGCAGCGTCATCCCCCTCATCCTCCAACATGACCCCCTTCATCTTCCCCGCCTTCCTGACCATAACCGCCAAATACACCACCCACACCACTGAGAAACCCATGAGTATCCCCCCTATGATCGCATTAGGGAAACTCCCCGCCCACATCCCGACCCCAAACGCAGCAACCCAGTACGCCGTCTCGACCACGAACCAACCAAGCAAGGTCCTCAGCGCCAGTAGTCCCAAGTCAAAGCGCACAATGACGAACGCCATGACCATGTTCAGCGGCACCTCGATAGCCGTGTTCGCCATGCTGAGGTAGAACCTCCTGTTCAACATCCTGGCGGTGCGCACGGTGGACTCGTAGTAGTACCGTTCTTGCGGAGTGGGGTTGATGCCTAGGTAGGAGCTGTAGGTGACTCTGAGGGGTTCGTAGCCGAGACGAAAGGACCAGACGAGGACGCAGATGATGAGGAAGAAGTGGAGGAGGTAGAGGACTACTTTGCGGGACTTGGGGGTGAAGGGGTCGGGGGAGGACATTTTGGCTGTATTCCGAGGGAGATGGCAAGGTCGTTGGTGGTACAAAGGTTGATGTTGAGGTACCGAGGATTGAGAGTGGGGAGGATGCTGCTTCTAGAAGGAATGGAAGGGGTACTTATGCAGAGGAGATCGTGGATGGAGATGCGACGGAGAAGTACATTACTTACAGGACGGAACGGGGATCTGCGTGCGTGACCTGCGTGTAGAACAATAGCGCAGAATACCTTTGAGCGCTGGCTGCAGGTGGCCTGAATACCAAGACGGCCGTTCTGTCGCGCGCGGTATAGTGCTCCCCCGGCCTGATTCCTCAGGCAGCAGTATAAAGATTCATAGACGAGGGACAAGCATAGACCAGCGTCTCGCAAGACGGTGTTTCTTTTGTGGTAGCTTGTCTTGGGAGGCTTGATTGGTTCTTCTTGGGTCAATCTTTGTGTGGTAACGTGCCAGCGCCTTTTTGTTCGTGCAAGGGTAGGTGCAGGATCTGATCAGGACGGAAAATCGACGTTTGACAGCAAAGTACACGGCTTGATGACCGGGTGCGACAGATGGTGTGCCAGAACTAGCAGCGACGACGCTAATGCGTTCTTTGCCTGAAAATCACTCAAGACGGAACAAGGAAGATGGCTGATCCGAGGGCTGAACGTGACTTGAAGCAAGAGGGACGTTGCCAAGGGACTGCCGCATTATTTGACGCTGGTGATGTTGTGAGTTATTTTCCTTTCTCCAAACCTTCACGTCCTAACGTCAGGCTCCTCGTGGTAGTCGAAGCCAAGATGTGTGTTATATGGTTGCCTGGTCGCTTGGACCGCGTCAATTATTCAGTGAAGATATGTCGCGCATCGCATGATGAGACTGTCTCGCCAGAAAACGATATCATTGACCGTCAAGGAATCGCGGCTTCGTTTGCCGGCTTGGTATAGACTTCGAAGGGTGCCATGACGGTCTTCTGCAGCGGAAGTGTGAAATTTGGCAAGCATGTCATCACGTCAGCGCTCCGATTCTACAGCCCTACGAAGCACGCCTGGCTGCCGGGGCGAAAGCTTGACACTCATGGTCACGTTCACATCTGATGGTCATATCTTATTGATCGAAGGTCCTTGATTTGCTTTGTGGTATTTGGTGCTCCCTGATTCCCTTGCCCATCTCCCCTATCCACCCCGTATCCAGCCGTAAACTCGTCAATCATGCCTGATGTCCCATGCCTTATCCCATTTCCGGATCCACCGTAACGCCATCAACTCGTCCGTATGTCCGTCCAGCGGTCACGACAGGCCGTGAAAAAGCAGTCAGAAAACAAATACCACCCCGGTGCGACCCAGGGTGAATAAAGGGAGAAGGGGTGAAAGGAGGGGTAATACCTTTTTTTCGTTCTTTTCATGACCTTGCTGCGACTTCGCTTCTTGGGTATCGTAACACTCCTCCTGTTGATCGTTTTCGTTGCTGATGGTAGGAACTTCTAGGCCTCCACGTGGTGGTGAACGTGCCTCTTGTGAGCAGCCAAGTGCTTCTTCATCAGCTTCCTGTTCGACACCGGAGTCTCCGCAGGGGCGGGCGGTGCACCCTCGGTGACCGTCACGTAAGCCTGGACAAGCACAATCTCCAGGACCTCATTCTCCTTGGTGACGTAGCTAGTGCCGATGATGGGCAGGGTGCTTGCGGTCTCAGGCTTGACGGGAATATCCGGAGCAGGAGTCGTGGCTGATGTCGGAGATGGAGGAGGTGCGTAAGAGCTTGGTGTAGGAGATGAAGATGGCGCAGGAGCCGGCGCTGGGGCAGGAGGTGTGTATGCTGAAGGTGCTGGAGAAGCTGGCAGGGTAGTAGAGCTTGGCTTGGGTGTATAAGGAAGCTCCGGCATGGATGATGGAACAGGGTTGTTGGCGGTGGGCGATGATGCGACAGCGTCCTTAGCACCGACAATCGGATACTTGGTGGCATACCCAGGACCGGCCTGGATGGGGATGTTGATCGGCAGCCCATCGCGGGGACCGGCGGCATTGTCACCCTTGATGATAGCAGGCTCCTTGAACTTGCACTCGGCCGCGGTGTAGTCGGTCTGGATGTCGAAGATGGAACAATCTTGAATGTTGCCGGACAGGTTGGTGCAAGTATCGACAGCCTGCTGGAGAAAGTCGACAGAGTCCCAGCCCATCATGAAATCGCCGTGATATCCATAGCCTGAAAAGTATTAGTGAAATTCAGGCATGTGATCGTCGTCGTGGAAGACTTACCGGTTGGGTCACCGTATGAGAGCACGAATTGACCGTCCACCCCGTTGAATGCGTTTGTGTTCCAGATGGTCTCATAGAGCAGACTTGGAAGTTTGACATCGTAGCCGGAAGGGCACTTGCCGGTCATGACGAAGCTTGGATAAGCGACGTGAGATTTGTGATCCTGTGAGTCGAGGTCCTTGCCGTTCCAGCAGCTGGGAAACATGAGTTCGAGACGAAGGCCATCGGCGCAGTTTGCATCAAGATACGACTTCTCAGGCATGAAGTGACGGTACAGAGTCGGCTCGGGAGCACGCTTGTAGTTCATGCAGTTGAATCCGATAGCCTTTTGGCGCAGAGCATCCTGAGTCTGCATGGCGGAGGTCCACTGGTAGGTTGGCGGGTCAGGGACGGGAAGGTTGGAAAAGTTGCGCAGGTTCATGTCGCCTGCCAACATCTGAAAGCCGTCGGGGAAGGCGGTGATCTTGCCGGAGCCGTCGTAGTTGTTTCCGTAAAGTAGGTAGTATGCCAGCATACCTCCGATCTGTGGGACAACGACAGTAGTGCCATTCGGGTACATGAAGTGCAGGGAGGGGGTCCAATAGGCAGACTTATCTTGAGTCACTGCGCACGACGTGCACTCGGAGTTTTTGAGCTCCGTAGCCTTGACATCCATGCCGAAGTCTGGGTGAAGTGGTCAGCCATGTGAGGTTTTTGAGATATAGAGTCAACCTACTGCCACCACCGTGAATAGCGTGGGAATGATCGGAGAGACTGCCGGGGGCAACCAAGGGGTCAAGACGAGCCAGACCGGTGCGAGAGCGACAGGGCATGCGCCAAAAGGCATCAGCGCCGCCGATGACAGCAGTCGCGACCAGCGCGGCCGACTTGACAGACACCATGGTGTTCACCTGCGGTCGGCGATGAGGTTGGTATATTCGTTGATAGCGGTTATGTGTGTAGGAAGCGTTGTGTGAGCTGTGACAGCTCGGTGGAAATTCCTGTGTGTGTGAGGTTTTTGGGTGGAGGTGGCTTCGGGTAGGATGTGGCAAGGATGTAGATAGGCTGGCACGTCGTTGTCAGGTGAAGCAAGATAGCCGGTGCCACGTGAACGTCGCGCTGCGACCTCTGTGGTGATACGATGACGCGCTGCGTCTTTTTTTTTATTTTCTTGGGATGATGTCAAGCGAGCGTTGGTCGGACTTGGAGATAGACGTTTTGATAACAACGAGCGTGGTTGATGGAAAGGAAAAGCGAGCGTGAGTAGAGGCGCAAAGCGAGTGTGTGTTGTGTGTGCAAATGAGCGACTGGAGGTAAGGAATGTGGTGTCAAGGAACGGTCAAAGAAAAGGTCGACGACGAGGACGAGAGCGAGGCGCAGACATCAAAGGGAAACGAGGCGACTGGAGGCAAGGGGATAAAAAGATGCTTTTACCTGGGCGGATACTGGCTTGGGAATAGCCACAACGGTCCAATCACGAGCACAAGTCCTCACCGGCATCTGCTATCCATCCAGACTGGCAGACTGGTATCCATTGGCGCCCCTCTTTTTCACAAGAGGTGCATCCTCATTTTAATAATCCAGGATGGTTGGGTGACGCACAAGACCCGAAACACGGGGTTCTCTAAGCCCTGGCGAGGCTGGACGTCTGTCGGTATGCATATCCGACGACAGATTCTTCTTGCTTGTCGTCCACATTCCTGGAATCTAGGTCAATCTGCCGTTATTCTTGCAGATGGTCACGCGGAGGCTTGCATGATGATGTTGATGATCCTTCTATGATATCGACGCGATGTGTGGACGTGTGACAATAAACTCAAGGTCCGCGGGCTGGCGGCAATGCATGCAAAGGGGTTGGCAGATCTCTTGGGGAAGAAGGAAGTCGGCCTATCTGTGACTTGTTTCGTGTTTCGGGATCGCCCTTGCCAACCCTGGTCCTGTCTCGGCCAAGGGGCGCTCAAAATGGCCCGTGCTCCTCATTTTAATTTAAATGTCCGACCAGATGGCAGAGCCGCATGAAAAGACACGAGAATCGGCAAACGGAACATGTTCACGAGTCAGCGTACTCGTATCTCTACCATGTAACTACCACAACATACTGCTTCAGATATTCGCTGGTCCACCTAAGCAAGCTCCTTGTGCTGGACCACAACGTCATCCCGCTTGTTGTCACCAAGCTCAATTGGTCCTGCATGCAACTGCTTGTCTGTGATAGCCGCTTGCTGCTCTGCAAACTTGGAGTCCTCGAACAAGAAAGCAAGCTCCTCGAGCGTCCGGCCCGACGTTTCAGGGAATAAGAAATAGACGACGACAATCTCAAAGGCGATCCAGCAGCAGTAAGTAATGAGGTACTTCCAGCCGATATCGTCAAGACCGATCGGGTTAACAAATGTGTTGAAAAAGCCTGCACCTCTGCCGAACAGCTGGAAGAAGGCTATACCACGGGATCGCTCTGCGAATGGCCATAGCTCGACAAGGAAGGTATAGGTAAGAGCATTGTATCCCATGTTGTAGCACGGCGAGTATGCAAACATCCAGAAGATGACAAGATTGCCGGCTGCTGCGCTTGCCGTTGCCAGATATCGCTCCTGCGTAATAGTCCAGCCGATGTAGACGATGAGCAGTGAGCATGTACAGATGAGGTACATGGTCCTGCGACGGAAGCGTCCGACCAGAAGAGCGATGATTGTGCCGTTGATCAAGTTCCAGCAGGTCAATCCCACATTCAGCTTTCCCTTGGTCTGCGGGTCGGTAAATCCCACAGACGTGAGAATCTTGTCAAGGTAGTATGAAATGAGCGTATTGCCGGACCACTGTGTGAATAGTCCAAGAAGACCAGAGATCAGTAAACGTCGACGCATACCAGGTGTCTTGAACAGATCTGCCCAAGACTGCTTGGAAGACTCGAGCTCGATTTGAATAGTGGCTTCAATCTGGGCAATCTCGGCGTTGACAAGCTCGGAAGTGGCATCTCCCTCTGCATGATACTTGATCAGGATCGCTCTCGCTTCATCCTTACGATCTTTGCTGATGAGGTGGCGAGGAGACTCGGGGATAAAGCTGTCTTTGTGAGCACGCATCGAAGGTGGCGTATATGTAACTTACAAGATCAAGCCCACCTGCAACAACGAAGGAGCAGCCTGGAGCAGAGAAGGGACTCTCCAGCCCCAGTCGTTGGGAATCGTCATGGTACCAAAGGTGATACCAGCAGCGAGGATGGCGCCGATCTGCATAACCATCAGTTGGGCACTCAACCCCCCGTGGCTAAAGCACTTACAAAGTAGGACGAGTTAAAGAGTGATGTGAGGATAGGTCTCTCCTTCGGATACCCAAGCTCACCGAGTAATGCAGATCCAGCGACGATACACATGGGAATACCAAAGCCAAGGAAGAATCGTGCTGCAAGATACATGCCCACTCCATTTGAAGCTGCCTGGAGGATCGCACCAAAGATCATGACTGAGCATTGTCAATATTGATGCCAGACTGACAGTATGATCACTTACTGCAACTTCCGATAAAAATGGCCCATCTACGACCGAGTCGATCATTGATGATGCCGACAAAGGGCAAACTGCAAATGGCTCCCAGGGAGTACATGGCACCAATGATGCCCTGCAATGCTCCGGTGGGTCGGCCGAAGAAGACCTTCCATGAATCTACAATCTGTACGGCATTGATCATTTGGGAGTCGAAGCCCGATGTAATCTCAATGCCCCTGCCTCTGGGTCAGCTCTAACGACCGAACTTCTAGATAGCAACCTACATGCATGTCGGAAACAAGAGCAGATACAGGGAACGAAGATTCGGCTTCTGGTACCATGGTGTCTTGTCTGCTTCAATCGCCTTTGTGAGAATAGGGTCAGCAGCCCCTGGCGCGTGTGTTGCTCCAACCATTGTGTCTCTTCTCGCACTGTTACAGCAAAGAAACGTGAAAGATCTCCAGTCCACGGGTTGCGGGAGAGGTCATGTTATTATCCCCATACCAACCACGACTCATACAAGGCCCATCCCCAAGCCCGGACAGTAGCATCAAAGGGCGGGGTTACAGCGTGGCATATGCACCGCTACCAGGCCAAGCAGCTCCATCAATGTCGATGATAGGCATAGAATATACTGGCCTGACGGTCAGCGTTCCGGCTAAATAGCAGGCCAAGACGGACGATTCTCGCACTTTTCCCCTCTGGGGATGAGTCCCCTTGACAGCGACCGTGCCCTGCAGACAGAGGGCAGAGCGGGAGATGTGCTTAGAGGGGTTTCATATCGAAGTGACTTTGGTGATCGACAGCCACTCCCATTGTGCCGGTCTCCCGGACCAGATGTTTATGCGGGAATGGAAGAAGTGCAAAAAGGAAAGGCCAGAACCTTCGGAGATGCAAGGACATTGACTTGTCTCACCCGTCTGACCACGCGCGTCAGCAGTTTAGCATTAACACTGTCAGCAACCTGCATGCAAGACCGTTGCTGCACAAACAGAACCAGATGCGGAGGTCTGGAGTGCACGCGTCATGAGGAATAGCAACGGCGGCAATGGATGAGAGCAGGCACGTGACATGTCAAATGCAAATGCCACATTGACGACAAGCACACCTCACCCCCTTGCGCATGTGTACTAGAAAGCCATACTTCATGGCTCCAGTTGTCAGAGCACTCAAGATAAGTCCACACCGCATAGAAAGTACGCGAAAGAGTCATGCTTCAGGCCCCCTTTCCAACTCCACCATGAATTATACCACCATCAACCATCCCCTTTCCCCTCCTCCAACGGAACCCCCACCATGCCCATAACCACAGTCGCCATCCTCGGCGCATCAGGCAATTTCGGCCGCCCCACGACCACAGCCCTCCTCGCCGCCTCCTTCACCGTAACAATCATCACGCGCCCTGACTCCACCACTTCTCACCCACCGAACATCCCCATCATCCGCGTGCCCTACACCCTCCCCTCCCTGACCACCGCCTTCCAAGGCTTCGACGCAGTCATCTCCCTCACCGGCCCCGCTGCCGTCGCGCTCCAATCCACTTTCATCCGCGCAGCCCACGCCGCTCAAGTGAAGAGGTTCATCATCAACGACTTCGGCTGGGGTCCCACCACCAAAGGTCTAGACGAGTTCGCATCGATCCAGGCTCAAAGAAAGGAAGGGTGGGATCTCGCTGCCCAACTCGCTGAGGAGGACGAGGGGTTCACCTGGACGGGCATTTCCACGGGGAATCCTATCGATTGGGCACTGGGCAAGTTTCCGACGTTGGGGTTTGATATCGATGCTAGGAAAGCGTTGATTTATGATCAGGGAGAGGAGGAGTGGACGGGGACGACGCTTCAGGGAATAGCGGATGCGGTGGTGGGTGTGTTGCGGCGGGAGGAGGAGACGAGGAATCGCTTCGTCAGGGTCATGAGTGTCAAGACGAGTCAAGGGGAGGTGCTGGGGGCTTTTGAGGAGGCGATGGGGGGGAAGTGGGAGGTCGCGAGAGGGACGACGAGGGAGTTGATGGAGAGGGGGAGGGAGAAGTTGGCAAATGGGGATCGAGGGTGGGTGCTTGATCTGGTAGTGACGCAGTTGCTGGATGAGGGGGAGGGAAGGTGCAGGGTTGCAGAGTCGTGGGAGGAGAGTGATTCTGAATTGCTGGGAGTGAAGAAGGAGAGTATCCAGGGTATAGTCCGGAAGGTCCTCAAAGCTCGAGAGACTTGAGTTCTTAGTTGAAAAGCGTACGTCATGGCATTACAAAGAATACAATCTATCATGAATCTAGAGGCACAAGCCAGTCAGCTGTCCAAGGTTCTGTACATCCGTCTTGGACTGGACCCCGGCGTCTTCCTCCTTGAGCAACTCATCAATCTGCTTGACGCTCTTGATCTTGAAAAAGGCATTGATGCCGTCTGCCACCCTCTTGGTGATAGGCTCAAGTGTTGGCTCGTCACAAGCCGCAAAGCAAAGTCTGTAGTACTGCCAGCCCTTCTTGTCCCTGATCTCTTGTGTTGGCGAGAACATTGACCCAGGAGCGACTAGGACGAGATATGGCTTCGTGGTCCAGAACACCCATTGTGCCCTGCTCAGCCGCGGACCAGCTACCTTGCCTGCCAGTGGATGATCCTCAAAATGTATCCTCAGCCAGAGGAACATGCCACCAATCGGCCAGTCGAATGAGTAGATCTGCGTCTTCTCGACCACAGCCCAGTCATCCTCATCCGTATCCTGCAACGAGCTCGCTGCCAGTGCCTCTGACAGGGAGTTCCGTCTGCCCGTCTTGACCAGCTCCTTGTTGGCGTCCATAATCTTGGCCATGGCATTCATCCTGCGTTCATAGTTACCACGGAGTCCTTCAATCCAACGGATCCAGCCGTCCGCCTTCCAGCCTTCGTAGTTTGGTGGTATCTTATCTCTCGTCTCTTGTGGTCCCATCAACAATTCTGCGATCATGCTCTGCACGAAACCTGAAGGTTGCTGCGTGCTTGTTTCCGTAACTCGGAGGATGCGCTCGATCAAGGCCGGCTGTCCTGTGATCCAGCCGAGGCGGCAACCGGGCGCTACAGTCTTTGAAAATGTATCAAGTCGCAGGACACGACCGTCCGGATCGATGTTGAGGGACGATGGTACAAGTGAGTCGAGGAAATCATAGCCAGTCGACTTCCAGTCCGCCGGCAGCGTCTCGTCGGTTTTCTTGGATGACCTAGCCGTCGCTGATGGGTACTGCAGGTACCAATACGGATCGTCTTCGACAATGATGATGTCGTACTCGGAGCAGAGCTTGTAGATTGCTCGGCGTCGCTTCAAGGACAGGACACCGGAAGTAGGGTTCTGCCCCATCCTAGGGTTATCAGATGTCATACTTACACAGACGATCGACAGACTTACGTGACGGTGTACATCAAGTGTGGTCTCTTGCCCTTCTTGTAATCCCAATTCTCCAGCACCTCTCGCAATCCATTCTTGCCTTCGGTCCGCATACCTTCATCGTCGATACCCACCGGCACAATGTTCAAGCCGCGGGGACGTGCCGCCTGAACAGCATTCATGTAGCAAAATTCCTCGACCAGTAAACCTTCCCTGTCTCTTGTCCAATCCTTCTCTTCACTCCATTCATTGGTCACGGTTTGGAGAATCTTTGAGAAGCCGTCCGTATTGCCGCAAGTGAGGATAATCTCTGCGCCATCTCGGTAAGGGATGTTCGGATGTAAGTGGTTGCGAGTGAGTTGTCGCAGGAAGTAATAGAGTGGTGGGTAGCCCTGAGCTGTGCCATATTGCAGAGCCGTCTCCAGATCGATCTTCTTGAGCGGATTCTGCTCGTCTGAACCATGAGGAACCAGCAGGTTGTTGGACTGTGTAAAAGGTGGCTTGTCGCTTTGTGCAGTCATCTTGCCATCCTCGACCAGAGGATCGACTGGCTTGTTTGGCGTGGGTTGCCATCTGTTTGGCGGCGCTACTTTGGCTTCGAGAGTGTCAAAGGGAAAGTACCAGCGATTCGGCAGACCTCCTGCTAGCTGACCGATACCAGGTATCTGAAAGTACTTGTAAAACTGCTTGACGGCGCTGGCTTCTCTTGCTTTGGCGTTTCTGGATAAGTGGTGAGAGAGATCCTGGGGAGGATCCCGCTTGTCTGTCATGTCACCCATTATTACAGGTCTTGTGGTGTCTTGACTTGGGAAGCAGATGAAAAGGAGCGACCGACCCAAAGATACTACCTGGAATGCATGATCAAATCAAAGATAATAGCGTCAAGATGATCGCTCGATATGGTCTTACTAATCCGAGCTCAAGGCGTTGGTCGGGGGAGATGCAAGGTGCCCCGCGACAGCCGCTGTGCCGCCTTCCTCTTCGAGACCGAACAACCATTGAGTATACAACTGTGGCAGCGACCAGCACTGTCGCCATGCAAGAGCGGAATGAGATGTACTTCTCGGATTTTGTGTTGACATCTCGCTCCGCTTATGTGTGTGGTTCTGTCGCAGACGGCTGGATCTGTCCTTGCCATTTACGAGTAGTCCGGCACCATAACAATTGCATAGGAAAGGAATGACACTACCTGGACCATCGGGTCGATATTCCAACCTCTACTCCTCTTCGGTCTTGGTTCATTTGTCCTCGTTCTTCTTGATAATGTTTTCAGTCTCCCTCTCTATCGCTTCTTGAGATCATGTGCTACTCCTTTGGCGTCTTACTGGCTTTATGCTTGTTTCCGTCGCTCATGTCTGTTTGTTCCCGAGTCTGTCAAATAGGACTTTTCGTCGACAATCTTCGTTTCCATTTCTTACTTCTTCTCAGGCAGGTTGAGCATGGATGCCTCCAATTCAATGTTGGTTTGATGCAGGCTAATCACCGAGAAAATCTCGCTGCATTCACTCGTTCTGTATGACCTTGGTCGTACCATTCCACCTGTTTGGTACCTAGCACGATTAAGGTAGATATGGCAAATCTGAGTGCGATGAATAGAGGATGCGAGGGGACAGTCATACATCCAGACCTACTTGAGTTATTTCCATTGCTGCATCTTGATTCTCGACCCTCTCGTAGAAGGCCCCTTGAAATACAGCTAGCTATCGTTCTATTTTGCCATGGTTTTGTATGATGACATGACTGCTAGCAACACGAGTCAGGCGCCCAACCAGGAGCCGCCCCGGCATCCGCCGATTCCGGCGTCACGAGTGCCAACAGTAGTGCATTTCATCTTGGAAACAAGTCCTATATCTGAACCCTGCATGACTTCTGACTGATGTGGTCTAGTAACACGACGCCATAGTATCCTCGGTGACTCTATTCGATTTGCCAATTCAGCAGCCGCGTGCTGTTCCTGCCGCCATGGATGGCCAAAGATACACGGATGACGACCACGGTGATCCAATCCCAGGCAGGCCTGCGGAGCGATACAGAGACGATCCTGGATCCGAAGACCAGGAGTCTCCTATCCAGTCCAGCGGTAACGATAATCTTCGTCAGGTCGGTCTGGTAGATCCAGGCACGCCCGACCGACCAACCTTCTCCAAGAGAGTCAAGAACAGTATTCCTCCAAGACTGGTAAGGTACTGGACGGCGACAGCCACATGGATAAAGGGCCCTCAACCTCCACGACCATTCAAGATCACTCCAATCCTTCCCGGCGTGCAGCATGCCCCGTTAAGGCTTCTCGATCGTTACGCCCCGAAGCGAGCACAGCGGGCATGGCTGCTGGCCTTTTTCTGGGCAGCCTGGTTGCTTGCTTTCTCCTTGATACAGTGGAAGTCGTCATTTGCCAGCGAGATCCCTGGCTATGGTGCTCCGGCTCGACTGTCGTGTGGGGCCAGATACTGGAGTGACCGAAACGGCTGTGGCATCAATGGAGATGGTTGCAGGCCTTTTGCTAATGCCAGTCTGGCATTTCGATGTCCAGCGAATTGCGCCAGAGCGCAAATATATACGCCACATGCAGTTGGCGAGCAGGAAATCGTTTATCGCAATCTGGTAATTGGCGGTCCGACGGATATATCGCAACCTCTGGACACTTCTGCATACCGCGGCGACTCTTTCATCTGCGGCGCCGCCATTCATGCGGGTTTCATCAATGACAAGGAGGGCGGCTGCGGTGTGCTCGAGCTTGTAGGGGAGAAGGACGAGTATCCAAGCACGAAAGCTCATCACGTGGAGTCGATCGGCTTTGACTCTTACTTCCCTCAGTCGTTCAAATTCAAGCCTGGAACTCGACAACAATGCAAAGACCTCAGATGGCCCGTCATGATCGTTTCTGCCATCTTCACCGTCATCATATCTCTGTTCACTACATCGCCCCCGGTCTTCTTCACTTCGGTCTTCCTCATCTTGTTCGCTACCACTGCATTGGCAACAGATCCGCCCAGCTTTGCGGACTATGCGCAACTAATCTCATCAGCCGCAGGCAGGATCCTACCTGCTGGATTCTGCATGGCTGTCATGTATCATTTTGCGGTACGGCGTACACTGACTGGTCTGACCGCACAGGTTGAGAAGAGTGTTCTCTGGGTGGGCGCAGCTTGGGTTGGGGCACTAAACAACTACACTTTTGATCACATACCAATTCAGCGTCTCACACCACACGATCTTCGAGCTCAGCCGGGAGCCATTCCTGCGCTGATCATTGTTGTTCTATCGATCTTTGCAATCGCTCTTGGCCAGGCCTGGTGTTTCCGCATTGAAGGACGTCTGCCACGCTATCTACTTCTCTACGGCATCTTTTGTGGCTCGTTGCTGCTCATGCTGGCCATCCCCAGGATGAACATTAGAATTCATCACTATATTCTTGGCCTATTGTTCTTGCCTGGTACCTCCTTCCAAACGAGACCAAGTTTGCTCTATCAAGGATTACTGGTGGGTCTGTTTGTCAACGGCATCGCAAGGTGGGGCTTCGATCCTCTGCTTCAAACACCAGGTGACCTCTTCCGGGACGTCAATTTGGACTCTCTTCTCCCAGTCGTCGCCGCACCGGTCATTGGCGCCCTAGGAAATAACATTACCTTCAAGCTTGGACCGATCCCTACAGCTTCGGATCATGGGAGAAAATACGATGGCATATCCATCTTGGTCAATGATGTGGAGAGACTTCGGACATACCGTGACTTTTTCGAGTCAGGTTCTTGGACAAATGGTACCAAAGAGTGGACTTGGGATCGGTACAAACATGGCTTGCCGGAGTACTTCCGCTTTGCCTATATGATGGGAAGTTCGACAGCAGATTACACCAAAGCTGGCATCTGGTTGGCGAATGGGACTTGGGTACATCCCGAGAAGGGACCTAGCTAGGATACTGCGAGGTTCTTTTGATCATAGAACATGTGCATAGAATCTTCGTTTAACCTGGCAACTGCTCATGATTGTGCAGCATTAGAAGCAGCAGTTACAATACAGAATGCCCTCTCCTGCGAAGAGGATGCAAGTATCGTACCATCTACAAAATAAAGTACGCGTATATTCTTGGTCACAGTACGATCGATTACAAGAGAAGGTATAGCCCAAGCCCTAGTTTTCGGCACAAGGCGCTTGTTTGTCACAAATAGCTCATTGGTCGATCACAACGTGACGGCACGGCACTGGTCATTAGAGATCTGACATTTTCAACGTCACAACACGCTTGTTCTACACATACCACTCAGAAAGAAGTGGTAGTCACTCAATTCCGCCGAATTAACTCATGGCAGCTAACGGCTCAGTCAAACAGCATGCGGCGGTATGGTCTGGCAAGTGCAGTCGGGTTGCTGGCCGCTCGAAGTCTGGTACAGACACGCCCGTCATCCGCCACCGGTTTGCCAGTGTCCCGCACCAGAGAGTTTAACTTTGCCGCAAGCTCGAAGCAATCTTTGGTTCTGGGCATTCAAGATGCGGCTGCCTTGCAGAGTCGGTGACATTTCGTTGTTTGCTCTTGGTGAAGTCGCATCAAGCGTCTTTGCGAGACAAAAACTACCATGAACATCAGACACGCCTCAACATTCTGGGTTCGTAGTACAATGGTGGTAATGCTATTGACGAGCCCGTCGCCGTGGGTTTCCCCGACATTGTCACTTCGCAGTCCTGACGCCAAACTGTCTTTTCGGAAACCCAAGATCCGAACGAGAGTCAATCCTGGTTGTGACGCACTGTCGTCTCAAAAAACCAATCGCTTGCAGGGTAGATCTGCTATGCTGCTGCAAGTCAACAATAAGCGAGAGTGTAAGATCCATACTTGATCCTCTAACACGTACCCTGTTTTCACACCGCACCGGAGCGCGCACCATTGCCCGCATGCGCAATGTGCCAGGGTACACTCGTCGATCCTTTGACCGGTCCTGCAATGCGAGATTGATCGATTGTGCTTGGACCTGTGTTATAGCATACTGATCGCCCTACTCTCATTCTTTAAGATAGCTTTCACGCTGGCGGTTTGTCTTCTGTTATCTCTTTCCATCAATAGCACACACTGAACACGACCATTAAGATGGCACTAACAGGATTGCTTCCTTTCCTGGAGCTCTTCAACAACTCTTATGCCGTCATCGCCATCGCTTCCGTTGTTATTGGTCTCTTCACCTTTCTTTACCAGAACAGGACAATAGTGCCGAACAAGACTCCCAGATTTGTTCAAGGATGGCCAATCGTTGGGTGCTACAAGTTCTGGTCTGCCAGAATGGATTTTCATAACGAGAACATTGGAGCATCAGATACTGGCCGCTTCAGTTTCTTGGTTGGCCGCAAGCCTGTGGTGGCTCTCAGTGGTCCGGCTGATAGGAAGTTGTTCTTTGAAAGTAGTAAGCTTGACTTTAGTAAAGGGTATGTCACGACTTCTACGATCGTATCTTAGTACTGACAGTGCTGGTAGTTATGAAGGTCTACTTGCTGG
Source organism: Elsinoe fawcettii (assembly GCA_007556565.1). Taxonomy (NCBI): domain Eukaryota; kingdom Fungi; phylum Ascomycota; class Dothideomycetes; order Myriangiales; family Elsinoaceae; genus Elsinoe; species Elsinoe fawcettii. Next base: position 1,576,270 of record SWCR01000008.1, on the reverse strand, counting down.
CTCTCCTCCTGCACCGACAGATCCCTCTAAGGCTGCCGATGATCAGCTCGACTTTGGCAAGTACTTTGCAAGACGTCTAGTCACCATGCTCAAGCGCGAGCAATTCGTCAAGGGTGGGTACCATCACCTCGAGAGCAATGAATTTCACTGATAGTGCCAGGTCTGCCATTCCTCATGGACGATACTCGTTCACGCCTCAAGGAGCTCGTCGACCAAAAAGATAAAACTACCGACCCTTTCGAGAGTATCTACCGCATTGTCTTTCAGCTTACCATGCGCACCGTCGCTGCCAAAGAAATCGCCGAAGACCGTCCCACTCTAGACAAGATCCTGCATCTGTACGAAATGGTTGAATCTGCAAGCACACCCGCCGTCGTAATGTACCCCCGATTTCCCTCCTTTGCCATGCTCAAGCGTCTCTGGGGCGGCTCCAAGATCTTCATGACCTTCGACAAGATCATCAAAGACCGCCAACGCACCGGCCGCCGCGAGGACGACCCCATGCAATACCTCATGGACCAAGGCGACGACACGCTCCACATTATCACCTTCGTCATGGGCGCCCTCTTCGCCGGCCAACTCAACAGCGGCATCAACGCCGCCTGGCTCCTGACCTTCCTTGCTGCCAACCCTGCCTGGAAAGCCGCCTGCCGCGCCGAAGTCGAGCGGGTAGCCGCCAAATACGACCCGGATACTACCAGACACCTCGCCGATCGGCTGGCCTCCGTCCCGCTCGAAGGATGGGAGAATGACTTCCCCCTCGCCGACGCCTGTCTGCGCGACAGCATCCGGCTCAACACCAACGGCACGGCCTTCCGCAAGAACGACTCACCCGTCCCCGTGGCCGTCGGCGACGAAATCATCCCGCCGGGCTGGTTCGTCACCTACCCCATCGGCGACGTGCACTTTGACCCCTCCCTCTACCCTGACCCCTACAGCTGGAAACCAGAACGCTACGTCAACCTCGACGGCACACCCGCGACGGGCCCCGATAGCGCAGCGGCGCGGCACAAAGAGGCGGTGCACCCTTTCGTCGGGTGGGGCGTGGCGCGCCACCCGTGTCTGGGCATGCGCTTCGCCAAGCTGGAGCAGAATGTGATTATCGCGTTTTGGATGGCGTATTTTGACTGGGAGATTGATGGGGATGGGAAGGTGCCGGGGATCAATCACAATGCTTTTAGTGCGGAGAAACCGAGGGAGAAGGTCAGGTTTAGGTATTGGGTGAGGGAGGAGGCATAAAGGCGTGTATACATGGAATCTGGAGAGTATCTACATGATATCAAACTTTGCGTCGTGAAGGAATGTGCGGATCAGCGCCCGGCTGCTCGTGGAAAAGAATGAATGGATGCGGTATCATGACATCTTGTGATGTTGGGTGTCGCCCCGTTTCCGTCGCTTGGAAGTGCACTCCTAATCCAGGTCAGTGCCTTCCTTGTCTGGCGTGGGGGAGACCTCTTACCCTCCTCGACTTGACCTCGTTGGTGGTCGTGGTTACAGTTGACTCTGAGGGCGCAGGAGCAGGAGCAGCGACGTCCTCTACAGTAGTGGTGGGCGGAGTGGTGGTCTGGGTCTGCACGTTGGCGGTCTGTACATTGGCGGTTGACGCTTGAGCAGTTTGGACAGACGCATCGGATCCAGTAGCACCGCCGACGATGATGGTCAAACCTCCACTTAGATCCTTGGCGGTGACTACACCTGCCACTTCTTCTCCCTCGACATGTACATCGTCATATGGGAAACAGTAGCCTCTCCCGTCAGCCTCGTTCTGTTTGACAGCCTTGCAGTACAGGTTGGAAGTCTGGCCGTCCTGATAATGCAAGTCCTTGGTGGTAGGCTGGTTCTCGCCGCCTTCGACCAGAAGAGTGCCTCTGTGGAAGGCTGCGCAGAGAATAGGGATGATCGCCTTGTGGACATCGCTTCCGACGGCAGTAGAAAAGGTTCCAGAATGACAGCCCCAGATGTCGGCATCGACTGGCATATCAAAGGGATTGTTGTCCACTTGAGAGGGATCGGTACTGGAGCTGCATCCCATTTTGCCGCCTACACCGTCTGCTGTGCCACCTGTGACTCTGCATTTCCAGATACCCCACGTACGAGTGTCGATCATCAAATCGGTCGCGCTGTATCTTTTCCAGACGTCGAGAGCATATTGCTCCCACCATTTGTCAGGACCACCACCTTGAGTAGGAGATAGGACGCGCTTGCCACCATCGGAGCCCACACAAAGACTACTCCACCCATCACCTTGACCGGATAGAAAGGCACAGGCTTTCTCGACAGCATCGGATGTGGCGCCCTGAGCCGTATTGCCACCAAAGGATACTCCGATGGGCAGCCCAAGGAAGTCGACGTAGGTCGGGTTGGCAAACGAGTCGCCTGTTTGTGTGGTAAATTCGGCGATACCCCAATGCTGTGAAAAGGCAGAACCTGACGGGTTGGAGGCCGAAGGTTCCTGGATGGCACCGTTCTTGGCGATACCGAGCGAGTCACCAGTGGAAATGAAGACACGAGCGCCAGCCAGGTAGGAAGGAACGGTCACGGTCTTGGAAGTATCGATAGTCAATGCCTCAGGCAGGTCCTTTCCTGGATTGTCGGTGAATACTTGTCCAGTATTGGTGATCATGACAGGGCTGCCCGACGACAAACCAGTGATCCAGGCCTTGTAAGATTGACCATCTTTGATATCGAACTTGATGTTGAGTGACTGTCCAGTGCTCTGCCGTGGCAGGAGCGGGATTGGTTTGGCATGGCCGTAATAAGCGAGCGAAGCGAAGAGAAGGGTAGTAAGGACAGACATTGTGTCAATGAGTGTGCTGTATGTATCTGAAACGAAGCAAGGGCCACAGTTGATCGACCGGTAAGGAATGACAGGGTAGCATGTAAACAAATAGTCAATGAATGACAAGGCGCGACGGCCAAGCGAGCGAAAAGAAAGAGTGTCCTGTAGCGGCTGAAGGGGAAGAGGCAGAGCAGAAGAAGACAGGGGGCATTATATGGCTGTACTTACATGAGGCTGGTAGTTTGGCACGCCTATGGGAAGCAAGAGATCTAGCACACAAGATCTTGGACCAAACCATGAGGCTCCTCGTGCAGAGGAACCGTGCGGCCGCGCAGCGACTGCGTTACTACGCCTACTACCCATGCAATGCTAGCAGCCACAGTGTATGCAGACCTCTGCATGAGCGGAAGACGGCATGTATGAGCTGAGGTTATGGTATCCGTTCCGTCAGCTACACATGTCCGACCTGCATTAGCTTAGAAAGGAGACCAAGTCTGAAGGGTAACGCGGCAGAGGTTGAGTATGACCGAGATTGCACAAGGCCAGAGACCAGTTCAGGGAGCACGAGTAGTAATGTCGAGAACTCCATTCAGTGGAGTGGAGGACGAGACCTGCAGCTGGCCGAGGCTCGGCATGTGCAAGTACAAGGATTGGTGGTGAGGCTGGGTGAGCGTATCGCTCACTCGGGCTGAACGGCAGGCTCAGTGTCTGCATGACAGCTGTCCCCAGCAAGTCCGAAACTCATGTCCGGCCTGCAGGTTGTCGTCAGAGTGAATGAGAGGCAGACCAGCTTGTGCGACGACCACGACTTTTGCTGGGTTTGAAGCAAATTCGGTAGCATGCGGTTCTGCAGCCTGAGAGGCATGTTGGTGTCCCCCGAGCCTCGCCATTCTAGTCACGCAGTCCGGTGCAATAGCCTTGTCAAAGGCAGCACGATTGCGGTAGTATTCCAGAATCCAGGGAACGACCCGCAACTGCAATGACGAGGTTGGTGTGGAGATGCGATTTGTTGAAAAGAAGAAAAGAAGATGAAGAGTTCTAGAATGTTGACCAGGTTCATGGGAATCACGAGAGGGGATGGTGAGCCGCATTGCCGACCGCGCCAATCGCATGGCATTTCTCTTCATGATCTTTGATCTGTATTGGTTTTGAGGATATCTACTGGTTCTATTTGTCATTGATCATTGTTCTTCCCCATGATAGGCACCACTCGGAGTATATTGGATGCAGACATGTCAGAATTATTGGCTGATTCGATTTGCGATCTCAGTCGCGTCTAGCTTTAGCATCGGGCACAATCTCGTGCACTTTCATATCTAGGCCTACCCAGAAGCTCTTGCCTCTCCAGGTTACCGTGACCCCACCGAAAACAGCCCAAGCCCACACCGGAAAGGCGAGGGCTTCGCGTCCAAGCCAGGCAAATAGCCAGTCTCTGAAAGGACGGCGATGCGCCCCCTTTGGTGGTCGGCTGAAACCCGGTGTGTTCTCGTCAACATCGATCGAAGCAGACGAATGTAGCATGCCGTACAAGGTCCAGTCGACGAAGCACCAAAGACCGACACTGATCATCCAGAAGAGCACAAATGCGGTCCAGCTCGGCGAGATTAGCCGTAGGTTTATAGCGGCAAAGGCACCATACAGTGAGCAGAGGAAACTCTCTGTGCCGGGCTCGACGAGTGTCGCGAGAGCAACGGTGAACTTCCTGACTCTCAACCATCGCACACGACGGGCGACATATTCGCTGACACTCATCCCCGCCATGGGCTGCACAGCCAGATCTCCAAATACCATGCGGTGTTTGGCCCAGCTCTCGCCAGCAACTTCTTCCGGTACCTGTCGTTTCCAAAGAAGGTCGCCAATCAAGTGGTCTTCACAAATATTCTCGGAAAAGAAATCGATACCCCGACCCTCGGTCAAAGCATCCAGATGCGACTTTCGAAACATGGTCGACTTGCCGACAATACAAGGCGCGATCAGCACAGTGTTAATGGCTGTGTAGAACTTGGCGTGAGAGGATGACATGAAAAGTTCCTCCAATCTGCCTCCTCCGTATTGCCAAATAGCCGGGTGCTCCTTTGATGATCTCAAGGTGTGGGTGTTTGTGCTCGTGCTTGATGGGACAGTCGTTTGGCCGTCGCTTGTCCCATTCGTGAGAAGTTGTTCTGTCTCAGCACCTACTTGCGCTGAAGTGACATCCACGACCAAAGGCAGCAGATGGACGAACTTGGCCGGCTTCCCTGTCGAGCCTTGGAGAGTATCGACCATTCTTCCCAAGGTGCCTTTTGCGACCCAGACATTGCAATCGATGATCCACACCACATTGCCCTTTGCTTCTCGGTATGCCCTGCTCATGTTCCTGATCTTTGGGTTTGGACCCATGGGAGAAGCCTGTAACTGTCCATCCTCCGATTCGACCAGGATGCGGGCATCAAAGTCTGCAAAGTCCCTGAGAAGTCTTTCCAGGATTGGTAGGGACGGATCATCGCGGTCGGAGATACAGAAGACGATGCTTAGTTTGGACCGGGAATAGTCCTGGTAGAAGGTAGAGGCCAGACATTCGTAAAGATTTGGCTCAAGACCTTTGACGGGCCGGATGACTGTGACCTTTGGCGACCCTGGATCATTGCTCGATTTTGATTTTGGTCGTGGTCGAGAATAGTGACGCCATCTTAGACAGAAGTCAGTACGACACGCGATCTGCGTCATGTAGTACTTACAATTGGGTGTAGCCAGTGAGAGAGACCAGTATCACCGTGGTGTACCAGACCAAGCAGGCGACTGCAGCCAGCCAGATAATACCGGATGGTCCATCATCTTTACTGCTACCAGACGTCCTGGTGATGAAAGCGTGATCTCGAACTACCATTTGCTGTGCAATTGAGGAACCACAGCTGCTACCGCCAGATTTTCATGGTCGACATAGGAGAGTTGACGGTTGAAATTAAAATGTCGCGTCATAAAAGAAACAGAGAAATTCGGAAGCTTCGGAGACAGCAAACGAACGGTCAAAGCTTTGTAGACTGCTGCTCGTAAGCATTGAGAATCATCAGCGTTCAAGTTGCCAACATTCAGAGCTCACATCCAGTCGAGAGATGACGGGATTGTCAAGCCTGGTTGTCGGAGAAAATCCCCAGAGATAGACATTCCTGAATACTGCTTATCAGCCAAGCCATCTTGTCGGTCCCGGCAATGCGGTTAACCTCGCGGGGCATCAAGCACGAGATGCGGGGAAGGCAGGTCGACCGAGCTCCAACTGCGTCATATTGATATATCATGCATCTCTTCTGAATAGTGTCACCTGGATCGTAATCCTTTTCATGCCAAGCAGTCAGTGTTACTGTCATGCCTCTTCAATCACCATTCCAGCTAGACATACCACTGACTGACGTGCTGTCATTCGTCTTCCCGCCTGATCGTGAGCCTTCGAACGAGCCAGTGTGGATTGACGCAGCAAAGACCGACAATGCATTATCGCCGGCACAGTCGCTACAATGGATCAAACGACTAGGCGCTGGACTAGACGGGCTCGGAATCAAGCAGGATGAAGTCGTCATGATGTATTCTTCCAACCACATCTTCGTACCGGTGGTCTATCTCGGAGCAGCAGGCAGTGGTAGGATCTTCAGCGGGTGTAACCCTGCTTACGGAGTCAATGGTAAGATCTTCCTATGATTCTACTATCGGCCATACTGAAAATCTACAGAGACGTCATTTCAGATCGAGAATACTGGTGCGAGGCTGATCCTAGTCGAGCCGCCTTATCTATCGACAGTCCTCACGGCGGCAAAAAAGTCCAACTTTCCCAGGGACCGCATCTACCTCTTCTCCGATTCGCCTTGCAAATCCGCAGAGGGAATACGAGACTGGTCATCTTTCTTGCCGTCGCCATCATCATCGGCAGTAAAGTCCTGGTCATGGCATCGCATGACTGCAGATGAATCACGGAAGCGTACCGCTGTTCTAAACTACTCTTCCGGCACCACGGGTCTTCCGAAAGGCGTCATGATCTCACATCAGAACATCATTGCCAACGTCTGCCAGTCTCTATACATGCGGTCCCTATCATCGTCAAAGCCAACTACCCCACCATCATTCAAACCAGCCAAGTCGCAGTCATCAGAGCGCTGGCTCGGCTTCCTTCCACTCTATCACGCCTATGGTCAATTATGGTCCGTCACAGCCGCCGCCATCACCCTGACGCCATGCTTCTACATGCGAGCATTCTCACTCGTACCCTTCCTGTCCAACATCCAACAACATCGCATCACCCACATCCAGACCGCACCTCCAGTACTCGTCATGCTAGCCAAGCGACCAGAGACCGCAGATTTTGACCTCTCATCTTTACAAAACATCCTCTGTGGAGCGGCGCCCCTGAGCAAAGAGCTCCAGAATGAAGTCTCGGACCGCTTCAAGCTCAAAGTAGTCCAGACATGGGGCATGACCGAAGTCACTTGCTCGTCTCTTCATGTCCCAGGCCTCCTCGATGATCGATCCGGTAGCGTGGGACACATAGACCCAAATTGCCAGATGAAGCTCATCACGGATGAAGGACATGAAGCCAAACAAGGAGAGCGAGGTGAGATCCACGTGAAAGGCCCGAATGTATGTCTTGGGTACTGGAGGAATGAGAGGGCTACCCAGGATACTTTTGACGAGGAAGGCTTCTTACGTACCGGCGACGTTGCAGTCGTCGACGAGAAAGGCTGGTTTTGGATCGTCGACAGGAAGAAGGAGTTGATCAAAGTCAAAGGCTTCCAGGTTGCACCGGCTGAGCTGGAAGCTGTCTTGCTCGAGAACGAAGATATAGGAGATGCAGCAGTAGTCGGGATCCTAGATGAGGACGGCCACGAAGAACGACCTCGAGCGTATGCCGTGGTTAAAGATTCGGCCAAAGGCAAGGTAAAAGAAGACGAGATAGTGAAGTGGATCGAAAGTCGAGTGGCCAAGCACAAGCGACTCGAAGGCGGCGTCAAGTTCATCGACGAAGTGCCCAAGAGTCCGAGCGGGAAAATCCAACGGAAGGTCATGCGGGACTGGGCAGCCCAAGACCGGAAGGAGATGTACTCGCGCCCCAAAGCGAAGCTCTAGCCAGTGCATATCGAACAAGTATATACTGTACAGTCATATATCACATTACGTCAATCTCTCCATTTCCACCTCCCTCTCCCCCTCCTCCCCCTCCCCATCCCCTTCCTCCTCTTCCTTCCGCCTCTCCTTCTTTCCCTCCAACAACGTCCTCAACTTTCTCAGCTTGTCCTCCGTCTCTTCAATCTCCCCCTCCACCTCCCCTCTCGACGCAATGGCATGTCTCAACCTCAACACCAGCGCAGACACCAACACCAGTCCCACCCCGACACTGGTCGCCCACTGCCCCACCTCCTTGGGACTCTCCCCGTTGCCGAAGCCGAGATGGATGTACCACTCTATAAACACCACGAAGACGACGATAGTGGCGGGGGTAAGGACCATTGCTATGAACAAGATGACGAGGGCGAGGAGATCAAGTGCAAAGCGGAGGAGATGCCACGCCTTCCGTCGACGGGTGCGGACGGGTTGGTGCGTGAAGCCATGCCATGCTTTGCTCGGGGAGAAGAGGGACGTCCAGGCGCGACGGGAGCCGGATTTCATGTCGGTCCAGATGGCGGGGAAGGGGGCGGTGGCGCGGTGGAAGATCTCTTTTGGTCGGTGCAGGGGGACGCGGGTGAGGTGAGATGCGCCGGTTAGGAGGAACAGGAGCATGATGATCATGGTGAAGCCGGTGATGACGATGGCGGAGATCATGAGTTGGGTGAGGTTGTATTCTTTGATCAGGCCGGGGGAAGGGTCGGAGATGCCGGCCGCTGCCAAGGCTGATTTGGTGCGTGGAGAGCGGTAGGTGTCGGTGTTGGCGACGAGCATGTTGGGTCGGCGGAGGATCTCGTTGGTGGTGAAGCAGGGGTAGTAGCAGTTCGAGTTGAGGTCGAGTGCGTTGGAATAGTTGGAGAAGGTATTCCAGATGGTTTCGTTCCAGCCGCTAGTGACCGTAGAAGAGTTGACGTTGCCGTCTGATGTGACGGAGGCGGAGTCAAGGATGCCGGGATAGCAAAAGCGGTACTGCAGAGGCGTGTCGAGGAGTGTAGGCCAGATGATCAGTGCACACAGAGCTCCGGCGAACATGAGCACATTCCACAAAAGGACAAGCAATCTCCGTGCTCGATTATGTTGGACGAAAGAGGACCAGCAATGTACGGGCAGCATAGTGAGATAGGCGGTAACAGTAATGGCGAGCACCGCATCAATGTCAAAATCCAAGGCATCCGGGATGATATCGATAGTGTCTCGATCCAGGATGAGGTTCGGTATGCCAGACAGGACAGCGTCGGCCATCGCCACTGTCGAATTGATGAACGGGATAGTGGTAGTCTGAGCGATTGGCTCAGCATGACTATAGGCTTTCAAAACCATGGCTTCAATAGCTGCTGTCCCAGCATATGTCGCCGCTACACCAAGAAAGACATTGGCCAGCCATGGATACCATTGCGTGAAGAAGACTGCCACCAGAAGTGCATAGTAAAGGTATCTGGGCGAACTTCCGTAGACATCGCTCGCCGGATACGCACAAGTCACCCACTGGGCGACGAAGAGCGGAGTCTGCGTGGCTGGATTGACGAATTGTACGAGTCCTCCATCGTTACTTGAGTTGGAAGCCATGACTCACAGCCTGCCCAGTGGCACCATAGGCGATTGAAGGAGTGAAGAAGAGTGACATCGTATTGAAGGAAGACGTACCTTTTTTTACACAGCTGTTGAAGTTTAACTTAAACGGCATGGACCCGTGAAACGAGCTGCTGACAGTTTGAGGATCGGGACCAAACCTTGTCGATTGCTAAGGTACTTGCACACATTGTCACGAGATATTGTCATCCACCACACCAAGGCGACTTCTGCTACAAGAGGTGAACATCGAGTATTAGTGGTCGAATGTAACATCTAATGTTATTTACGACGAAGAATTCCATGAAGATCAGATAACAATCGGCTATTGATAGGCACCCGTCCCGCTCTTGGCAAATGCCGCGGCCTGATGACGACTTTTTTGGTGACAATTCTGGGGCATTCCACTGGTTTGGTTCTTTGAGCCATTCACACCTCAGGCAGATCTCCCTAGGTTGCTACCGTCTATCAACTTATTTTCTTCCGAGGTCACACAGAACACCTGTCACAACAACATCTCCTGTAGCCCACCATCACAGCTCCAACACCAAGCCGCGACTGACCCAGCAAGATTGCTATACGGCTCACGCCAATCAACCCCGCCCCGCTGTCGCCATCTCCGCCCTTAGCCGAGCAGGCTCTCAACCACTGCACCTCAGTCCAGATACACACTCCGATCCTTCTTGAGCTTCACGCTTCTCTACCCGGGCCAAGCGCCCACTACCGCCCGCCATGTCGATCAAGTACGTAGTCTCGCGACCCAAGCAATAGTCCGACTGACCATCTGTAGCTGGGTCATGGTTCCGCCGAACCCTTCATCTGCACAACCATTCACCCCACTACCAGGTGAACAGACTCTGTACGTCTCCCCGCAGCGGACGTCCTTCTCCATCAGCACAGTCGGTAAATTTCCAGCTCAGCAACCCTTCACCCTCTCGTCCTCCACGGGCGTCCTCTACCTCACGAGTAAACGAGTCATTTACCTTCCCTCTTCTACGACACCACAGCTGCAGTCTTTTGCGTCGCCCCTGCTCAATCTTCAAGACTCACATGTGTCGGCACCCTGGATAGGTCCTAATGTCTGGTCAGCCTTGGTCCGACCGGTGCATGGTGGGAACCTGCCGGATCAGCCACTGGAAGTAAAGGTCACATTCAAAGATGGAGGCGCGTACGACTTTCAGACACGGTACGAGAGGGTGAGAGAGCGGGTCGTACAAGCTGTGGATATGGCACGGGAAAGAGGACAGGGTTTGAACAATGAGGGTGTTGAGCAAGGACGAGGCAGAGGGCCGGGAGTAATGGAAGGCGTCGAAGTGGTGCTGGAAGACCTACCGCGATATGAGGAGGCGAGACAGGTGCCTGGCGCGCATGTGCCTGTCCCAGCGGCCGGTGTGCAACCAGTGGGTGATCTGGCAGAGGCAGCGCAGGCTAATGGGACAACTAGTGCGGGTAATAACACCGGGGTGCAAAGCAGGGACGAGCAGATCTTCACACCTCCCGATGAGCCGCCGCCGGGGTACGATCAGGTCCAACAAGAAGCAATCGAAGACGCGTTTTCACGAAGGTTGACCCAACGACTCGAGACGAGAGAATCAGAGAGCCGGTAGCACAACAGCGAGCAAGAGAGAACAATGAAGCCATGACATGAATACCCAAACCAATCTATGCATTACCCATCTTGACCTATAACTCATATCTACCGTGACTGTATCATCTCTGTCCGTATCTACAATTTCGCCTGCTCCACCCTCCTGCCCGTCTCATCAAAGAAGATCTTCGTCCCACTTCTCAAACTCTCCTGCAACGCGACACCAATCTGCACCGCCCTCACAGCCCCAGAGAGCTTGAACGGCAACTCCGTCCCATCCAAACAGCTCGCAGTAAACTCATTCGCCTCCGTGACAAACGCCTCCCCAAACCTCCCATAGTAGTCAGGAGGAATCTCCCTCCTCACCCCCGTCGGTTCACTGAGCTCCACCAAATTCGTCTGCGGATTCGCATTCACCGTGATCTTGCCCTCGGTGCCAATAATCTCCGTCATATCATGCTGTCCAGCCGCCATCATCCTGCTCGCGTAGAAATATGCGATCCTGCCCTCCCAGAACTCGACGATGCCCACCGCGTTGTCCACGTCGCCGTGCTCGCGCAGACCGGGCTGGACGGCCGTGACGCCCACCGCGGAGACGGACTTGACGCGTGATTCCGGGCCGAAGAACCATAGGGCCAGGTCGATGTCGTGGATGCTGCAGTCGACGAAGATACCGCCTGAGAAGGCGGCGTAGGCGACGAAGAAGCCGGATGGGTCGAGTTTGTCGCAGGTTTGCGAGCGGAAGACGGAGGGGCGCCCGATGTGCCCGTCTTGTGTGCGCGTGAAGGCGTCGCGGTAGGAGGCGTCGAAGCGGCGGGAGAAGCCGCAGAGGACTTTTTGTTTGGGGTGTTTGCGGGCGGCGTCGACTACGGATTGAGACTGGAGGAGGTTAGTGGGAGGAGGGCAGGGGGCAAGAAGGGACGGACCAATTCAATGGATGTGCTCAGGGGCTTCTCGCAGAGGACGTGAAAGCCCGCGTTGATGGCCTTGATGGCTTGCTCGGAGTGTACTGTCGTCACAGTGGCGACCACGACAGCCTCCAGACCCTCGTGTTTGAGCATCTCATCGTAGTTGTCGTAGAGCTTCACTCCCCATGGAGCGAGGCGGGTGGCGGCCCACGCACGCTCGTTGGCGTCTGGGGTGAAGGCGGCGACGAGCTGAGCGCGGGGGACACGCTCGAGGAAGTGAAGAGCGTGCCGGGCACCCATGCGGCCGAGGCCTGCGATGGCGACCTGAAGCTTGCGGACCATGATTGTGTCAAGATGGGGCTTGAAGAAGATGGGAGTGAGGAAATGCGGGTTGAACGCTCAGGGGCCAAGCAATTGATCAAGGGCGAGAAGGTTGAAAGACGTGTGGACAGGTGAGCAGGAAGTGAGAAAAAGAGACACAGCGAGAAGCAGCAGTCTTATACCCACTGCGACACCGCAACAACCACTACAGCAGCTACAGTCGTCGACAGCTCCATAAAAATGTCATCGGCTTTTGAAACCCGTCCGCCAGGGCAAGCCGGAATCGCCTGTTTGGGAAGGACCTCCGACAACCTGCATACAATGAAAAATCGGAGCCTCTATATTCTGATTTTCTGTCTCGGGACATCCTTGGAACGGCATACATAGAAGTCTCCATGACCTATCTTGACCGAAGCTTGGCTAAACTGATCGCAGTCTTAGATCAAAAGTATGGAATGGACTCATTCCCCAGAAACCGACTTCAGCACTGGCGATCAAACAGGTCAAGTTTTCCGCGCGGGGGAGGGGTCACACGTCAAAGATTTCCTGGGGTAAAACAAAAGCTATGGCCCACAGCAAGACTACCACATGTTCCTTTTGATCTATCTTTGTCTCTGCAAGCAATCCGACATGTCTCGATACACCACTCAGCAACTGTTACAAGGTGCTCCTGTGATCTCATATCAACTCAACCATGTCGCCAAATTCTTGCCGCAAAAACTCTTGCAATTCTGCTCTCTCTGCATCTTCCTTGCTGGGAAGAGTGATAGCCGCTATGGATGTGGTGGACTCTATATGACCATCGTCGTCGATAGCCTCATAGTAGTGGATAGAATCACCTTGGGCGTCTTCGGTATGACCTTGTAATTGGTATGATGTAGGTTGATCAGTTGGGATATCGCCGCTGGTGAAATGATCCTGTCGGCGCGGGCTGGTGAGCAAGTACGAGTCCTCTGCTCCTATCAGGGCTGCGTTAAGCAACTCCTCGTCCGAATCATCTTTTTCCATAGTCTCAGGGTGACGCACGTTCCTCATGGTCGAAACGATTACGCCGCTGCTCGATGAGAATGCTGGCTCGTCGTTAATTGGCGATGCATCCCATGCTTTCTTCAGAGGTTCGGTGAGTCGTCCCTGGTCTGCTGTCAAGTCAAGGGACTGAAGTTCTGCGTCGTCAAAGTCTTCAAAGTCTTCAATGGTGTCCGCCGCATCGTCTTTCTTGTCACTATCGAAGCGGCGATGTCTCGGGAAACTCGGTGAGAGTTTCGCCAACACTGCCTTCCGATCAGCTGAAGTCGTATTGTCCAGCTCCTGCAGCTTATTGATGCTGTGCGGCCATGCCTCCGACATCCCTAGTGTCGTCTGATCATCTTCGAGGGGCGTGAATCGTGTCAGATCAACCTGTTCCGGATGAGTCGACATGCTGGTCAATTGGAACATGTCTGGGCTCGCATCAAATGATATCTTCATTTGACCCTTAGCCGTTCCAGTGGCTTGTTTGTTTGGCTGTGTGTTTGCTGCTATCTTTTTGACAGCTTTCGGTGGCTTCGGGGCCTTCTTCGTGCCATGAACGCAGCATTTGTGATTACAAGCTTGTCGATTCTTGCAATTGTGGTTACATTTCCATTTACCATTCGCAAGTTGTACCGGCTGCCACACTTCTGTGCCGTCGATGGCGGCCCCTGTTTCGTTAAACCGCGTAGATTTCTGATCACGACGAGCATCAACCTCCTCAATGTCCTGGAAGCCATTATACAGTTCAGCAGCAGTGAGATCGTTATCTGCGATGTTACCATCGCCGTAGTCTGTGTCCTGTGTCATGTTCGTCTGACCGGAGTGCTGTCTTGATCGAACCTTTGCCCCACCACTGGCCAGCTTAGTGACGCCGGGAGTGGTAATCGAGGTTTCCGGAGTTGAGACGCCAGGGAGGTTTCGAAACGCTGCTGGTGGTATGTCGGGTTTTATAGTGACCTCAACGAGCGTGCCGGCTACAGTAATCAGCACAATTGGGATGGCAGTGTGGCCAAGCTCACCGATTTCTTCACAGGCGACAGAGCAGATGACACTTTGTCCGTGAGCATTAATTGCACCGTGAAATATCTGCTCATAACCCTGTCCAATCTTGAATGCACTGGAAACTAATCAGCTGTGATGCAAAGTAAACTTGTGCTCGGCATGACCTGGCTCGAACAAAATCCAGCTTGCGACCATCAGAAGATGCCGCAAGAAAGTTGATGAAGAAGGCTTGTCTTCTGAACTGTGTCGGTGGTGTCTGGTTGGCAAAGGCGATTTCCGCCTTGAATCTGATCAGCGGAGGTATGCCAATCCTTAGTATCTATTGCAATTAGCCATAATTGTGTATGAGACACCAACACATACAGGATGTCCGATCTGTTGAACATTGAGCTTCAGTCTTGGGAAAGACTTTGCCAGTTGAATGACATTGATACCAAAGGGAGGGTTCCTGCTCGTTGCCGCTTCGATAACACCCGGTGAACTCGTGATGATGTCTTCAATCCTTGTAAAGTTCCTAGCAATGAGCTTCCTAACACTCACCGGACCAACCTTGTCGAGCTGTTGAAGATACAAGGTCGACCCATCCCAAACTTCAGCACCAATGCTTCGTACCATTGTCAGAGAGTTACGAATGCCGACTGCATCGCCTTTCGAGATCTGGCAATCTACAATGCATCGGATGAGACGTCTGCAGAGCTGAAATATCATGAACTTCTCGGCGTTGAAAGAGAAGCAATAGCCGTTGTCCTGGGCAAGAAGGTCAATACCACCCAGAACAGCCTGTATAATCAGGGACACCTTTTGAGATCCTTCCGACAGGTTGACCCTGATGGGGAATTTGAGAGACTGATTCTGGTTGACTTGCTTGAAGACTGGCTTCTCCTTTGCTCGGAAGCGAATTTCTCTCAACTCGTAGGCACTGCACAATATCGATAACTGACTTTTGTCAGTCCACGTCTATCGTTGCCAATCAGACTTACCAATTCAGAAATCTTCGGTCTTGGAGCAATGGTGACCACTAATTTCATCGTCTCGAAGGAAATATAGCATCGGGCCATGGCTGCGCCGTACTCAGTCTGGCGTATTTGATCTGGCAATATATCGATCAGATCGTTGACCTCAAGTAGTTCGAGAGCTCGTCCACAGATGTTCTCGAGCGACTCGTCTAAAGTGCAGCGTATGGGATCGTCGTCTGATTTGTAGTGGTCTGGATTTGCTCGAAGTCGGACATAGAGGAAGGTCCCAGAAAGCCAGCCGACGGCAGTGCGACGATCGCGAATCGTACCCAGACCAATTTCTGCATTGAGATGCTCGATGAGATTGAGGTGTAAGCTAGCTGCATAAGCGGACGCTGCCAAAAGTAATTGAAGAACATACCGGCTTTCGAGAGTCTCCTGACAATTGACCATCTTCTCAAAGGTCCGAACCCTGTCAGCCTTGGTCATTATGACTGCAACTGCGTCAGTGTCAAACTGTGGCCGTCCTGCTCGCCCCATCATCTGCAGAATATCCATATCAGAGAGCTCTCGTGTCGCATGTGTACCCTCTGCAATGGTCGCTGTGCCCTTGATGATCACCATATGACAAGGGAGGTTCACACCGACTGCGAGTGTCGAAGTGCAGCAAATGACTTGGACTTTACCACTAACGTATCCCGTTTCGATCGCCGCTCGATCCGCTGCGTCGAGGCCCGCATGATGGAAAGCCACACCACTTGACAAGGTTTCTGTGATTTCAGCACACATGTCATGTCTGTATGTCATTTATCCTCACCTTGTAGGGTTCCATCCACCACTCTTACAACCTGGTTTGAAGTCGGCCATGGTCGCTGATCTCCCCTACAAGTTGCGTACCACTGAGCCAGGACTTTCGCTGTATTGACACAAGCGGCTCTTGTGATGCAAAAGATCATGATAGGTTTCCCCTTTGAGTATTTCTGTATAATCTCGGGAACCCTGCGAGGTTAGCGGGGCGTATCGAAACGAGGACCTACTGACCTTTGGGTCATTGTGCCGTCGAAGGCATAGTCATTGGCCGTGCTGTTGTAGCCAACGACGAATCTCCGCAACTTGACAGGTCTGAAGTCTTCGCCAAATTGTTCTTGCCGTGCTGGCATTGAGGTATCTTGGCCAGTCCTGCCGAGCCATGTTGCGAGGTCTTCAGCATTTGGAACCGTGGCACTGACAGCGATTAACCTGATATCAGCACTGATCGATTTCATCCTGGAGACTACAGCTTCAAGAGCAGCACCTCTATCTTTTCCCAGGATGTGGACTTCGTCGATCAAGACCAGCCGGACGAGTCGTACAAGCCTTTCGTGATCGGTCCATTTCCGAGTCAGTGAATCCCACTTCTCCGGTGTAGTAATGATGATCTGAGCATTCTTCACTGATTGGAGGGAGCCGCTATCAGTGTCTCCGGTGACTTCTTCCACGTTGACCTGCAGATTCGAAAACTTCCTCTTCCAATCTCGCGTTCGCTCTGTGCACAAGGCTTTGGTGGGCGCCAGGTACACAATCTTGAAATCGTCGACAAGCTGCTGGATTACTAGCCTGCAGACAGAGAGCTCAAAGACAGCAGTCTTGCCACTTCCAGTTGGGGACGAGAGAACGAAATTGTCATCAGACTGGTAAACGGATGTAAAGCATTTCGACTGCACAGCATTGAAGAAGTCAAATGGGAACACAGACTTGAATCGGTCCGGTAGCTCTTGTGGGGAGCGTAGCTGAATTCCTCTCACGACAGGTGCTGTGACTCTTTCTTGCTGATCGAGTGGTTGGCGGCCGCCCGGCAAATGGTTGAGCTTGCGCCTTTTGGAGATAACTTGACTGGCTGCATGTGCAGGACTGGGCAACTCATCGGCCATGATCGGGGAGCTCGACAGGTGTGGGGTTCTGGGAGCTCCTTGCTGGGTGCCTCTTGTTCCAGCGGTGTCGTTTCCTAGTGCGGTAAAGTGTGGAGAATACTGGATAGCTTGGGCTTGAAAGGCCGGGTTCGATGAGGGTGGTAGTGACATTCGTGCCATGCCCGATGAAGCTCGAGACTGACGAGATATGGGTTCGGGCTGGTGTGTCGAGTGTGTTCCCACTAACGGAATTAGTTATTGCTTCCCAGTAGTCCATAGCTTAGCTCGAGACTGACCAGAGCCATTCATCCATCTAGCTCCTTCGTCGGCGACTTCTGAACAGTCCGGCTGCCAGCTACCCTCACCATAATGGGCATTTCTGCCTTCACGGTTCTGCAAGTTGAGATCGGGAACGTAATTATAAGCTTGTGAAGGTTGTGAAGTCTCGACATGGCGATACTGGTCGATGTTTGACCTTCCAAAGGTGCTTGAGTACGGATTGCGATTCATTGCCTCTCTAGCCGAAAAGTGATGCTCGTTGCGATATTACCGGAATGCGGCTGTACAAATCTTGAAGAGGACGAGGATATGCTCGTTGTCGATAGGTGGAACTTGGTGGAAGCCAGAATTGCTGCCTGTTGTCTGAGGTCAAATTTATTAGGTCAGCTTGAACATCACGCTGCATGTATCACCTGTGAACAACGAGATCTTCGGGATGGGAGAGAGCATGGAACATGATAATACAAGTGCCAGAAATACAATGGGTATCTTTTGTATGCCTTTTGTGGAACTCCAGCCAGTGGTCCACCTATTCGTCCCTCTTCGTGAATCGTAATTCGCCAGATTTGGTCTGCCCATGCCTGCGCTCAAATGTTGGGGTCGTGGGTCTGCTACTTGTCAACCCCTGCACACGAGGAGCCTCAAGCCGCGACGTGTTGGTCTTCTCAATATCAAAATACGATGCCTCGCCTCGAGTCGCGGACTTCTCGAATTGGGCCGAGGAGATCTGAGATGGCCGTGATACGTCGGGTAGGGTGTACAGATACGTGGCGCCCAGGACGATTGCTGTGCCAATGATATACTGCATAATGTTAGCAAGTCACTATCGTTGACAGGATTTGACCTACAGTGAATGTAATCTTGAAATCAAAGAAGACGACGCTGACCAGCAGACTTATAATTATACTGATGCTCGTCGCGAAATTCTTTGCAATGTTGTCGGCGTAGTTGACGACCAGCGAGACAATGACACCGCCAACTGCCTGGAATGCCACCGCCGTCCACACCACCCAATTGTAGCCCACCAAAAAGCCGTGCTTGGAAATGTCGGCTCCATCCTTGAACATGACTCCGATGAATAATGCTGGGAAAAGCGAGTAGAAAGAGAGCTGAACGTTCCGCACCCAGACCGAGACATGCGTCCCAGACTCTTTCAATACTTTCTCAAAATAGACACCGGCCAGACCTGATAATACACAAGCAAACACTGCTGCTCCGAGGCCGAGCGATGCATTCAACTGTGGGTTGTGCATCCGGAAGTCCTCCTCAATGCCCTCGTACGTAGCAGAACGTTTGGCAAGTAGCTGTCCAGCAGCCACACTTCCAGAGTCCCGCATTTCTTCCAGCGACCTAGGCAGATGCCACCCAGTATGACCTTCCCTCAGCTCTTTCATGGTTGGTATGCTTTCTCCTCCCGGCAACTGTACGATGATCACCCCAACCATCAACAACACAAGCGCGGACCACTTCCGGAAGCTGATATCTCTTCTAAGCAGGACTACACTGTAGAAAGCCGTCGCAAGAATCTTGAGCTGATAGGTGACCTGAAAAGTCGCAGCATCGAGGTTGCCGACTGCGACATATTGCAAAGAGTTCTGAAGAGTGTATAACATGGCCGGTACTGCAAGCTTCCAGCTGTCGCCTGTAAAGATTTGTCCAAAGACTTCAGCGAAGAGAGATGTAGCTGGGGTCGCGGCAGGCATAGTCTTTGATGTGTCGTTGAGCGCCATGGTCAAGGATATTCCGAGCTTGATGACTTCATTGAGGAAGACGGCAGTCGAAGTAAAGTAGCGGTGCCCACCAACAGGAGGCATGATGCGGCTGTAGTGCATTATCTAGGCCATGTCAGCTGAATTCTCCGGTCCGTTGGTGATAAGCTTCTTACCAGTATCAGTGCCGAATTCTGGAATGTGAGCTGCCTCTGCGTCAGTTTGCTGTATCCTCTTTCTCGCTGCTATACATACCAGAAGCAGTGTGAGATGCTTCATGGAGAGGCCTCCAGCGTTTGATCGACTCCTACTGTCCATAATCGCGTCTGTCACGCGTCCAGTGCTTGAGAAATGAAGGTCTTCAGTGGCTATAAGTTTTGTGCTTGAAAATCGATGTCGTGCCGGTGATTGCTCAGAGAGAACGTGTCATTGGCGCCGTCAGTGAGGATTATGCTTCGGTCCTCTCACTCAGAAATGCGCTAGAAATGATTGATGCTTAAATGAATGAAAGTGCAGAGCTCATCGAAACAAGATGCATCAAGTCGGAGTTTGGTAGAGGATCCAACATCGGCGTCATCGCCAAGTGTGGATGTGCTGCGCGCAGAACTTCGCCGAGGCAGCTACCCATCAACACGTCCGAATTTGAACCGCACGATTTCACATTAAGGCGACAAAAAGGTAGAGTTTGCGATCACGCATTCACGGAAAGTGTTGATTCATCTTGTCGTCCATTCGGAAACGGGAGATCAGGATAGACCTCCCTAACGAAACTACTTCTTGAAAGAATAGTCCTTGAGAATACCGTTCATGTGGGTATTAGTGCTCCTTCCGGCCTTTCTGTTGATACGGCGCTTCTCCTTCTTCTGGGGTCCCAGCTTGATAGATTCCTTGACCTGGCTGGTCGGCGTCAGGCCAGCTCTTTCAAGTTCTGATCGAATGTCGCTGTCGTTACTCGGTAAGCGCAAGTTGGTCCAAAACTGCCTGAAGTCGTCATCCACCTTCATTGTCAAGGAGGTGTCGTTCAACCAGACCATTTTCGGCGTGCTGTCCTTCTTGTTGTGCGTAACGAGAAGTGCGCCCTTCTTCTCGAGGCCTTCAATTACTTGAGGCGCGTCGTTCCAGCCGTCCTTGAGCTCCTTCACGCTGATCCCCTGAGCACTTTTCTGACTTTGCAGGTATGCCACCAGCTCGTCGCCGTTCCGCACATTATGCATGGGCTTGAAACGGAACATGTGCTGACCGCCTTGCTTGGTGGCCATGTGTTCCACTTTTGGGTGCGACATGAGCGCTTTCAGAAGCGCCGGGCGATGCTTCTGCTGATCCTGAGGGATGGAAAGATATTGCCAGATATCTCCAAAAGCGATGGCCTTGTCTTTATCCTTGAGATATTCGATGGCGTACACGACCTGGGTCATGATTTCACGTCCAGAGCTGGGCTCATTGACAATCACCGGGGCTTCACCCATTTTCCGCTTAAGAGTCGCCATCTTGATGAGATACCAGGGTCCAAGGAGTTCACGAGAAGTGAGGTGTGGGTGAATTGAAGCAAGGCAAACGGCTGTGGCCACTCAAGGCACAAGCGGAAGAGAATGGGTGTTCAATATCATCTGTGAGACTGAATCATCATTCTCTTGAGAGGTCTTGGTCGAGCTGCCCAGAATTCTGATCCCCAGTGAATGTGAGATTTCGAAGATGAAAGCGGATAGGATATGAAAAGGAATGTAAGTTTGTTCCCTATGTGAGTCGTTGCCCGCACAAGGCGGAAGTGCACATGTCAAGTAAATGTTTTGTGCTGCAGCTCATGACTCGTGCCGCATCGCATGCGGCAGCAACGCGTTTGGCAACAACCTCGAAGCTTTAATTCTTGGTCTACCTGCGATCCAGATCCCACCATTCCTTTCACGATCAGCAAAGCAGTCAGTCTCTCAATCTCCTGAAGAGAAAGCTTGGAATCAACATCCTTCGATGTCAATGTCAATACCGCAGTCGAGATGACCGGAGTGTGAATATACTGTCGACACAATGAGGACTCGCGCACAGGCGGGAGTCGTCGTCGACGTAGCAGTCATATCTGCCTCTTTCGGCGTCGAGGAAGACAAGCTTCAAATTGCTCTTGATGCGCCGACTGCAGAGCTGGTAAGAGAGCTTCTGTCGACTTTCACGGTGAAGGCGCAAGAGTTCGACGATGCAAAGGCAGAGAAGCTACGGGCAGATGTCGAGCTCGAAAATACCGTCCGCAATAATGAAGCGAAATCAAAGGCTGTCAAGTCTTCCTTGACGAAGTCGCAGAAGGAGGTGGAGTCTCTGCGCAAGACTATCAGCTCTTTAGGTATGCGACACCGATCATAATTGCATCATCGTACTAACATACTAAAGAGAACGGTCGTTCCGAACTACAATCAGAAATCGATCGCGTCAAATCGAGCTCAACCGACTCTTCGACCGAGGTGGAAACTCTGCAGGCGCGCATTGCCAGTTTGGAAACTTCTAACCGAGAAACCCTTTCCGTACTCGAGACTAAGTCCTCCGCCCATGATAAGCTCGCGGAGGAACTGGCAGAGCAGCATCAGAAGATCTTGGCTCTACGTCGCGAGATCTCGAGTCTGGAGGACAAGAATCAATCACTCGAAAATGCCGCGTCTTCAGCAAAGTTTAAAGAGCAAGGCTTAGTGCAGGAATCGGAACTCCTGAAACGCAACGTTGAGTGGCATGAACAAGAGCTCAAGACACGAACCGCAGAACAGACCAAATTCCGCAAAGAGAAGAATGCTCGCATTTCGGAGCTTCAGCGTGCCAACGAAGACGCCAATAGTACGATCGAAGCTTTCAAGAGAACAGAGACTGCGCTGCGCCAGCGTCTGGATGAAGTGTCTCAGAAAGCGGAGGATGCGTTCGCAAAGATCCAAAAACTACAAGAGACAGCCATCGAGTCGGAATCCGCCTTCAAGGTTGAACTAGACAGCGCTAGACGCCTCGCGGATCTGCAAAAGCAGAGTGCGGACACTGCACGAGCTCGCCTACAAGAAGTCACAGCAAACCTGGAACAGATCAAGGATGCTGCCGCCGAAGAGATCGGGCAATTGCAGGCAGAGATTGAAACCGAGCAAAGTGAGAAGGAGGCGTTGGACGGGAAGCTGCGGGAGCTGGAGGCCGAGGTGGAGCGTTTGCAAACTTCACAGTCTCAGCAGCAAGCTTCAGCGCCTGGCACTCCGGCCCGGAGCACGAACGGGCTCGCAGCAATGACACCTATCCGTGGCAACTCACCAGCTCCCTTCACTCCTGGCACAGTCCGGTCCAAAGGGAATCTGAACATCACACAGCTCTACAGTGAGAATGTGCAACTTCGCACTGACCTCGAGACGGAACGTCGCCGTACCAGCGAACTCTCAAACGAACTCGACCAGATGATCCAGGATCTGGAGACTCGAGGACCTGAACAAGACGATCTGCGACAAGACAAAGAGCGAATCGAGGCCGAGGTTGTCGAAATGTCGTCTCTCCTGGACGCCGCTCTTGCAGATAGAGATACTGCATTGCAAGAAGCAAGAAGCAAGGAGGGTCAAGTTGCGGGCTTATCAAAGGAAGGCGAAGTGCTACGCCAGCAACTCCGAGACCTTAGCGCACAAATTAAGATCCTGCTTGTCGAAATGCAAGCTCGGGAACAGGGCTTGGACGGCTTGGACGTGGCAGGACAAGCACAACTACAGATGCTTGCAGCAGGTGAACTCGATGAAGACTCGGTGAGCGACCAGACTTCAGCTGGTGCGCTCATTACTCAGCGACTACTCTTGTTCCGCAATGTTGCCGAGCTACAGGAGCAGAATACTCAGCTTCTTAAACTCAATCGCGGACTTGCTGACAGGATGGAGGGCCAGGAAGCCAAGGCACGCGAGGTCGAACAGGCGGATCGCGATCGAGAGCTGGACGATTTGCGCCAACGAGTTCAACAGCACGAGGACGAGGTTCGTGCTTTGACAACGCAAACACAAAGCATCACTAGAGAACGC
This sequence comes from Elsinoe fawcettii, assembly GCA_007556565.1. Lineage (NCBI taxonomy): Eukaryota > Fungi > Ascomycota > Dothideomycetes > Myriangiales > Elsinoaceae > Elsinoe > Elsinoe fawcettii. The sequence goes on along the minus strand of SWCR01000008.1, from coordinate 1,553,125 downwards.
GACATGTTCCGCCGGATGCTCGCAAGCCGTGGGCCAATTCCCGGCAATGCCGACGTCGAGAGCCTTTTCGGTCAATCTGTCAATGGCGACGGCCCACCTCGGACCCCTCTTCGAGCTAGCAGACTCGCCAACGATGATCCCGAAGGCCTTTCGAAGCAGCTGGCCGACCACGTCAAGCTTGTCAAGGAGATGCAGATGCACCTAGACACGACCCGACAGGAACTTTCCACCGATCGTGACATCCTCCGCAAGCAAGTAGATCAGCTGGCGAAAGAGAAGAGTGAAATGCAGAGTGAGCTTGCTAGAAGCAATGGCCAAGTATCGCTAGCGCAGGAGCGGTACGACATGCTGCAAGCAAATTACAGGATGCTGCAATCCGAGAATGGTGAGATGCAGAAACGGGCGCAGGCACTGAATGAGAGTGCGGCCAAGCAGGATCTTCGAATTCAGCAGGTCGCTGAAGAACTTGTGGACGCAAAAGCACTTGCCGACAGCATGAGAGGCGAGACTGCCAATCTCAAAGCTGAACGAGAACTCTGGAAGAAGATTGAGTCTCGTTTGACAGAGGACAACCGACTCCTGATGGACGAACGCTCGCGACTGAACAAGATGCTATCAGACTTACAAAATCTCCAGAACGAGCGCGAACAGACGGACTCCGAAACAAGACGACGTCTGCAATCTAGAATTGATGGGTTGGAGAGCGAGCTCAGTTCTGTGCGCAAGAAGCTCGAGCTGGAAGCAGAAGAGAGCAAAAAGGCACATCTAAGACGCGAGTACGAGCAAGATCAGGCGAAAACAAGAATTGACGATCTCGTCAAGAGCTTATCGAACGTCAGAGAGGAGCTCGTCGCCGCCAAAACGACCAGAGATCAGCTACAAGTCCGCGTGGACGAGATGAAGATCGATCTTCGCAACGCAGAAGAACGGGCACAAGCATTACAACCTCGCCCGAGCTCGGGTGGTCCGCTAACATTGGCCAATGGAGGAGCTGAAGCGGAACCCCCCGCCGATAGTAATCTTTCACGGGAGCAAGAACTTGGTCTCGAGGTTGCCGATCTGAAGCGCGACTTAGACTTCGCAAAGGCTGAACTGGAAAGCGTACGAGCACAGGTTGAGCAGTACAAGGCGATCAGCCAATCCGCCGAGGAAGAGTTGCAGAGCTTCAATGAGACCAATGACCAATACAAGGAGGATATGGACAGACAATTGGAGGAGAAGGAAGGCGCCATCCAGCAGCTTGAGGAGCGTATTCAGGATCTGAGTACTGAGTTATCGGCAACGAATGCTGAGTTGTCAGAAGTCCGCACGCAGCACGAACAGAGCGGTATGCAGCTTGAAGAGCAGAAAACCGTTTTGGAAAGCGAAGTTGCTCGACTGCGTGATGAGTGTGAAAGACAAACAGAGAAAGCGAAATTGCACCAGGCTGATCTCAAAGCACAAGCCGAGATTGCACAACAGGCCCAGCAAAGTTACGAGGACGAGCTTGTCAAACACGCTGATGCTGCTCGCAACTTACAAGGCGTTCGCACTGAGTACAATGCTCTACGTACCGAAGTGGCAGGCATTCGTGCCGAGGCGGAGGCCGCAAAGACCAGTCTCGCCCAAGGACAGGAAAACTGGTCCGAGCTGAAAGATCGCTACGAGCAAGAGCTGAACGAGTTGCGCAACAGCCGTGACGACCTCAAATCGCAGAACAAACTCGTCCATGAACAGCTCGAATCAGTTAGCAGTCAAATCTCGACTCTGCAGCAGTATCGTGCGCAGCCTGCTGAGGATGACGAGGCTACTGGAGCACAGACTATTGACAGCAAGTTACAAGAGGTTGTGTCTTATCTGCGAAGAGAGAAGGAAATCATCGATGTCCAATACGAGCTCGCTGTTCAGGAGTCGAAGCGCCTCAAGCAGCAACTGGACTATACACAATCTCAGCTTGACGATACTCGGACGAAACTCAGCGAGGAGCGTCGCGAGCGCACCAATCAAGAGACTGGAGCCGCTAGTCATACCAAGCTCCTTGAAACCATCAATGAGCTGAATCTCTACCGGGAGAGCAGCGCCACGCTGCGTCAAGAGACACGCCAGGCACAGGCTAAACTTCAGGAAAGGATCAAGGAGGTCGAAGATCTGACTGCTCAAGTCCTTCCTCTTCAATCCAAGATCCAAGAACTTGAAAGTGAAATGGAGATGAAGAATGGAGAGCTTCGCTTGTTGCAAGAGGATCGTGACAGATGGCGAGAGCGTACCAACAACATCATCTCAAAGTATGATCGGGTAGATCCTGCCGAGATTGAAGCCATGAAGTCACGAATCACTGAAGCTGAGGCTGAACGCGATCAATTACAAAACACCATTCACGAGCTACAGCAGCAGATGGAAAGCTTCCCTGTGCAAATGCAACAAGTCAAAGATGATGCAGATAAGGCATGGCAAGAGCAAAAGGCCAAGTTCGTGGAGCAAGCGAAGAGTCGATCACGAGAACAGGGTGCGAAAATCAGCGCAGCCAACCAGGATCTTGCAGCTGTTCGTGCGGAAAAAGAGAAGCTTGAACAAGATCTCGTGCAATCACAGCAAGACCTTGAGGAAGCTAAAACGCAACGCGACATAGCAGTCGCAAATCAGCAAGCGGCAATCGAGGCGGCCGTCAAAGTCTCAGGGCCGCCTGCGGAGAACATCGAGGAAGGACAAGTCGAGGAAGGCGAGGTAGCTTCCGGAGGATCGGACTCCAATGCGGCAGATCTAGAAGCGCGCGCTCAAGCTGCGGAGTCTCGAGCGGCTCAGGCATCTGCTCGTGTTTCAGAGCTCGAATCGCAGGCGGAAATCCTGCAAACAACGATTCAAGAGCAAAACGAGCGCATCCAGTCTCTTGAGCAGCAGGTGGTGAGTCCGACTGACTTCCTTGATCAATCTCACGCTAAGTTCGAACAGGTCGAGCTTGAACAGTCTTTAGAGGCTGCCACTTCAAACGCAGGTGCCCCTCATCCGCAGGCGGATAATTCTGAAGAGGTTCAAGCTTTGCAACAACAACTCGCCACTGCGCAACAGGACCTAGAATCTCTCCGTGCACGTGCAGGTACATCCAATGAGCCTGGGCCAGAAACTGCTAGTGAGCCTGCTGCAAGCGCTCGCGCGGACACTGCTGCCAACGAAGATGTTGCAGCTCAGGTTGCTGCCCAGGTAGAGCAACTCAAGTCTGAGTTGGAACAACAACATGAGCTCAGCAAGCAGCAACTTGAACAGCAGTACCAAACTCGCACGACAAAGATGAAGGAGACCTTGAACAACAAGCTTCGTGAGGAGCGGCAGAAGATGAAGCAATCTGTGGAAGAAGAGGTCCGACAACAGCTCATCACTCAACACTCGGACGAGCTGCAAAAGCTCCGCCAAGCCCACGAAGACGAGATCTTGCGACTGAAGGAAGAGCATAATTCAATCGTGGAGAAAGTTACGAGAGAAGGCGCAGCGGCCGTGGAGAAGGCGAGGACGAGTGTCGCTGTTGCTCCGCCAGCCACACCCACCAAGCCATCGACCACAGAAAGCGCCTCTGCAGCAACGCCTACGTCGGCAGAAGGTGTCCTGACTATAACGGACGAGCAAGCTAGAGCTCTCATTGCCAAGAACGAGATTATTCGCAGCATCCTCAAGCGCAATATCACCGCCAAAGTGGAAGCTGAGGGCAAACGTCTCAAGGAGGAGCACGAAAAAGTCATCAAAGAGAAAGAAGAGGCCGCAGAAGCTGCGAAGCTTGCAGCGAATACAGCTCTGACCCAGAGAGATGAGGCAAGCAAGGCTGCACAAGAGCAAGCGGTTGCAAAAGCAATCACCATGGAAGCCTCGAAGCAAAAAGTCAAATTGAGCATGGCGGATGGAAGAGCACGCACAGCCAATGCCAAATTGGAGATCGTGGAAAGTGCCGCGAAGGAAACACCAGAGCGACCAGTTGGTGAAGTCTGGGAGATCGCAAAATCTGCCAAACCGGCTCCCGCACCCAAGCCAGCAGCGCCGGCAGTCGCGTCAGCTGTTCCCTTACCTGTCACCACAGCACCCACCCAAGCAGCTGCGTCGCAAGCTCCGCCGGCAGCAGAACCAGCTATGCCAGCAACGTCAGTGACGGCCGTTCCAGGTGAGCCAGCCACCGAAGATGAGCAGTCGCGTCTAGCAGCTCGCCAGGCACGATTCGGGGCGCCATCAGCTCTTCCTGCACCTGGAGGATCTTTCGGTAAACCAAGCTTCGGCGCGCCGTCCACCACGACTACGAACGTAACAACAACAGCGACGACTTCGGAAGTTAATGGAACGGCAGGCCAGGATACCACGAGCTCAGCGGCCAATGGCGACAATCCCAATGCAGCAGATGTCAAGTCAGGACCGGCAACGATTGTACGCGGAGGCGGCATCCCACGCGCGGGAGGAACGATGTTGCCTCGAGCGGGAGCCACGGCAGGACGGGGCAGGGGCAATATCAGTGGCATAGCAGCGCCGGGTGGGCAGACTGCAAATACTACGGGTATACCTGGAAGAGGTGGTGGTATCCCGCGTGGTGGCTTCAGAGGAGCGCCTTCAAGGGGCGGACGTGGTGGTGGACCAGCAAGTCCACTGAATGCAGGAGCGAAGCAATTTACACCAGGGGCGACAGGAGCGGTACACGCCCCGCCACATGGAGCCAAAAGACCTCTTGAAGGCGGAGAGCAGGGCGATGGCAAGAGGATCAGAGGAGGTGGACCAGCTGCCTGATGGGGATAAGCCCTACTTTGCTGGGTTCCCAATCGTAACATGCGACGAACGAACGAGGATGAGCTTTTGTGAGGCAATGATGCTACTGTAGCGGTCGAAGCAGCATCTTTCATGGCAGAAATTACAAAACATAATCAGCTGAAGCTATATCTGAAGCTTCCCCACACTACGTCACTGTGCAGGCCCTACCTGCGCTGCTCAGCATTCTGCAGTTGTTATAGTTCTCGTCACTCGTCTCTATAAATTTCACTCTATATCCTCTCAACTTCTAACATTTTCTGGTCCACTTGAGCACGTCCTACTTTTGACAGCCTCCCAATTCTGTTCCCCACAAAATGGCACCCACAGCAGCCTTTCGCGCAGGCGCGAATGCCCTCATCACGGGCGGAGCAAGCGGCGTAGGGTTGGCTGTTGCCAAATTGTGTGCTTCACATGGCATGAATCTAATCCTGGTTGACAACAACAAATCGAAGCTTGATGAGGTCAAATCGATGGTGTCGCAAGCATCGAAGGGATCTGTGTCAGTCCATGAACTGGACGTCTCCTCCGAATCAGCTTGGAAGGCACTGCGAGACTCTCTTCAAAAGTCATCGACCACATTGGATCTCTTACATCTCAACGCAGGCATTGGTGCCAATTCGTCGTGGACTGACACGAGCTACTTCCATAAGATATTTGACACCAACTTTTTCGGTGTGGTCAATGGCATTGCAACTTTCCTGCCCGACTTTCAAGGCGAGCAGGCCAAACAGAAGTCGATCATCATTACGGGATCGAAGCAAGGCATCACGAACCCACCTGGCAATCCCGCATATAACGCGAGTAAATCTGCCATCAAGACTATCGCCGAGCATCTAAGCTATGATCTGTCAAAGTCAAGTCCAAACACGAGTGTTCATCTGCTGGTTCCAGGCTGGACATTCACTGGCTTGACCGGAGGGGGCAAGACTACCACGAAGCCTGATGGAGCTTGGGCGCCAGAGCAGGTAGCGGATTATCTGTACCAGAAGATGAGTGACGGCAAGTTCTATATTATCTGTCCCGACAACGATGTTAGCTGGGAGACAGATAGGAAGAGGATGACCTGGGCTATGGGTGATATTGTGCATGAGAGACAGGCACTGAGTCGGTGGAGGGATGACTCCAAGGATGATGCCAAGAAGGGGATTGAGAACATGAAGCTGTAGCGAACCTCTCATCTGTAGAGCGGCTGAATTGTACGATACTCGTGTCTCTTGACAGAGATCGAGGTTCCTTACAAATGTGGATTAATTAGCCCCGATAGCGCCGCAAACACCGCGATGGACCTGGATTAACCAATGGCGTGTCGTGATGTCACCCCGCCTGAAGGAGAAGGTGGGGATGTTTTTCTGTTGCGATGGAGTCGATTCCATCGAAAATCGGTTTGACTACTGCCGAACAAGCTGCCAAAAATTGCGTGACGCCTCCAATTGTTGCCTCTTCACCGCTGAGTTTCCTTCTTTCTTCCTCAATCCCACTTCAATTGCAACCACAATCACAGAACCATCCTATATAATCACAAGTCAACATGCCTGTCGTCGAATCCAAGTATGACCCGAAAGACATGGTATGTAGCTTCCCCAAACCTCCAGAATACCCCGCACGAGCAAACAACTCACAGATTCTATCAGGTCTTTCGCCACCTCGGCCCTACAGGTCTGAAGGTGTCAATCTTCTCGCTTGGTGGCTGGTTGACCTACGGTGGCACTCAGAAGGGTGACATTGTCAAGCAATGCCTCGAGACTGCCTGGAACCATGGCGTCAACACATTCGATACCGCTGAGGTCTACGCCAATGGCGAATCTGAGGTTGAGATGGGTCGCGCATTGAAAGAGCTGGGATGGCCGCGTGATGAGTACGTTCTTACTACCAAGGTCTTCTTCGGCACTGGCAGGAAGGAGCCAAACACCCGCGGTCTGAGCTGGAAGCACATCGTCGAGGGTCTCAAGAGCTCTCTCAAGCGCATGGATCAGCCATACGTGGATGTTGTCTTCGCACACCGTCCTGATTATGCCACACCCATGAGGGAGATTGTCGAGGGCTTCACTCAGGTCATTCGCAACCTCAACCTTGCGTACTACTGGGGTACTTCTGAGTGGAGCGCAACTCAGATCATGGAGGCTACTCAGATCGCCGAGAAGTACAACCTGATCGCACCAGTCGTCGAGCAGCCCCAGTACAATGCCTTCCACCGCGAGCGCTTCGAGGTCGAGTACGCTCCCCTCTTTGACCAATTCAAGTACGGCACCACAATTTGGTCACCGCTTGCGTCTGGTCTCCTGACCGGAAAGTACAACGACGGTATCCCAGAGGGCTCTCGATTCGCCAACCACAAGGACTTTTTCGACAACACCGTCAAGTCGCTTCAGACCGACGAGGGCAAGGCAAAGATCGAGAAGGTCAAGAAGCTCACGACCATTGCCGAGAAGCTCGGTGGTACTCCGACCCATCTTGCACTCGCTTGGGCCGCGAAGAACCCCAACGTCAGCACTGTCATCCTCGGTGCCACCAAAGTCGAGCAGATCGAGGATAACCTAAAGGCGCTCAAGCTCCTCGACAAGCTCACACCAGAGGTCATGGAGGAGATCGAAAGTGTGCTTGCTAACAAGCCAGCGAAGCCACCTACCTTTGGCCGTGACAGGTAAGAAACCTACCTGATCGAAATAGCACTGGGTGCGTCTCTTTGACGGCCGGCAGGACTCCGAGGCCGCGAAAGAAGAGGACGAGCAAATTGTGATCAAAAAGTATCAGTAGATAGAAGACGAATACCACGAATGCTCGAAATTGTTATGACCATGGTGAGGTGTAATTGCTGTCCCAAGCTGCACCAGTTATTATCCCCCAAGCATGCGGCTCCGCCACGAGATGAAGCACAGACCACCTGACGTCCTCTCATCTCGCATCAAGCTCGACAGCCTGGCAACCTCAACCAAGCCTCGTCCATCCTCTCCTCACCTTTGTCTCGTAGCACCGCAATTGCATGCTAGGCTTGAGACCTCGACTCAAAGCTCGACCATCATTTCTAGACCTTGTACGCAAACAGAGCATCGACCGGCTTTCGGTGCAAAGTATTCCACCGCCTACAGCGGCACCAGTACCAGCAGACAACGGTGACGGTCCAGCACCTGCTTACGTACCGCTGCCAGAGAGTCCTGTGAAGGAGAAAGTCCGTAAGGAGGTTGAGCCAGCGCCTGTACTTCGGAACACAATAGCATTCAAGATGCCGCCAAAGAAGAATGAGGCCAATGGAATTGAGGAGGACGAGAAGCAATATGGCTCCATTTTTTCGATCTCAGGGTGCGTCGGGTCTACATAGTGCAACAAGGGCATACACTGACATAATAGTCCCGTCGTGGTCGCTGAGAACATGATCGGTTGTGCCATGTACGAGCTCGTCAAGGTCGGCCATGACCAGCTTGTCGGAGAGGTCATTCGAATCGACGCCGACAAGGCGACCGTCCAAGTCTACGAGGAGACCGCAGGTGTCACCGTCGGTGACCCAGTCGTACGCACAGGCAAGCCTTTGTCTGTCGAGCTCGGTCCCGGTCTGATGGAGACTATTTACGACGGTATCCAGCGCCCGCTCAAGGGTATCTCGGATGAGGCCAACTCTATCTACATCCCCCGTGGTATCGATGTGCCATCTCTCGACCGAAAGAGGAAGTGGGACTTCAAGCCTGGCAAGTTCAAGGTCGGAGATCAGATCACTGGTGGTGACGTCTTTGGCTCCGTCTGGGAGAACTCGCTACTGAGCGACCATAAGATTCTGCTTCCACCCAGAGCTAAGGGAACAATCACCCGACTCGCAAAGGAGGGTAGCTACACCGTGGACGAGAAGATCTTGGAGCTCGAGTTTGATGGTAAGAAGTCGGAGTACAGCATGATGCACCAGTGGCCTGTCCGAGTACCCCGTCCCGTCAACGACAAGCTTAGCAGTGACTCACCTTTCATCGTCGGACAGAGAGTACTGGACGCGCTCTTCCCTTCCGTGCAGGGTGGTACTGTCTGCATTCCTGGCGCCTTCGGATGCGGCAAGACTGTCATTTCGCAGTCTGTCTCCAAGTTCTCCAACTCTGATATCATTGTATACGTTGGATGTGTAAGTTATGGCGCTTAACCAAGAACGCTTTTATACTAATAAATATAGGGCGAGCGTGGAAACGAGATGGCTGAAGTATTGATGGATTTCCCCGAGCTCACTATCGAGGTGAATGGCAAGAAGGAACCCATCATGAAGCGCACAACTCTGATCGCAAACACATCCAACATGCCTGTGGCTGCTCGCGAAGCCTCCATCTACACTGGAATTACAGTAGCAGAATACTTCCGTGATCAGGGCAAGGACGTCGCTATGATGGCTGACTCGACATCTCGCTGGGCAGAGGCTCTTCGTGAGATTTCTGGTCGTCTCGGAGAGATGCCTGCTGATCAAGGTTTCCCTGCTTACCTTGGAGCCAAGCTTGCTTCTTTCTACGAACGTGCTGGACGTGTCACTGCTCTCGGTTCTCCTGACCGCAAGGGTTCTGTCTCCATCGTTGGTGCCGTCTCTCCACCAGGTGGTGACTTCTCCGATCCGGTCACTTCCTCTACTCTCGGTATTGTACAGGTCTTCTGGGGTCTGGACAAGAAGTTGGCTCAACGCAAGCATTTCCCTTCGATCAACACATCTGCCTCGTACAGCAAATACACCACCACGCTTGAGAAATACTACAGCCAGGAGAACCCCGAATTCCCCAAGCTCGCCACCCGCATCAAGGAATTGCTCTCCACCTCTGAGGACCTTGACCAAGTCGTGCAGCTGGTCGGAAAGTCCGCGCTCGGCGACCCAGACAAGATCACCCTGGACGTTGCCACGCTCATCAAGGAAGATTTCTTGCAGCAAAACGGCTACAGTGACTACGACCAGTACTGCCCCATGTGGAAGACATTCTGGATGATGAAGAACATGATGTCCTTCCACGACGAGGCGCAGAAGGCAGTGCAGGCCGGGAACAACTGGGGTAAGGTCAGGGATGCGACGAGTGAGATCCAGAACCAGTTGAGGAGCATGAAGTTTGAGTTGCCCAGCGATGGGGAGGAGCAGGTTGTCAAGAAGGTGAGTCCCTCTTCAAGCCTAATGATGAGTGTATTGATGCTAACAATCACAGTACGAGGATCTATTGAACAAGATGAACGAGAAGTTTGCGAGCGTGACGGACGAGTAGAGCAAGCAGGTTGGAATGGTACATATCTCGCAAGAAAGCAGCATTCAATTCCTCAAATTCTGTCTTATGTCTTCTTGTCTATCATAACCTTGTCCCAGTATACCGATAACCACCATTCCCCGATCTTGCCCGGGGCTTCTTTGCACTCAGCAAGATATCTACAATCCACAGCCTCTCCCGTCATCAGCTCAATCCCTACCGTCCCATCTCAGCTCCCTGGGTCCTGATACTGATCCAACGGCTTCGCCCTATTGATCCCAGGCGACGGCGCAGTGTCCGACGCATCGTACTCGCTCAACGGCTTTGCCCTGTTGATCCCCTGCGTCGGCGCGCTCGACGCATCATACTGGCTCAACGGCTTCGGCCTGGTTGTCCCAGGCGATGGCTCGGAACCTGTCCCTCCCACTGGAATCAACAGACGGAACCTTGCGTGGTGCGATGGCCTCACCTTGCGGCTCTAAAGGAGAGAGGGCCACGGAGGTGCCTTTCCCCTGTTGGGAGAGGGGGAGGGAGCCGGCTGTCCCTTGCGTCTGGGCTGGTCGGCGCGCAGGGGGTAATGCGCCGCTGGGAACCGGTGAGGGGCGGGGTGGACGGGCTTGCGTGGTGCTGAGGAAGACGAGGAAGGTGATGAGGAGGGAGGTGGGGAGGTGCATTTTGCGTTGGGCTTGTGGGAGATCAAGGCGGGGAAGAGGGGTCGTCTTATGTCTGCTGTTGTGGTGATGTGCTGGGTTTGGAGAGACGATTGGGTGACTGTGGAGGTGGACAAGTTTATATACTGGTATCGGTTGTACAGATTGGAGGTCTAGGGAATTGACACGTGCGAAGTTCCTGGTATCATTTTACAATATGGCATCAAGACTTGGAAGCTCGCTGACTCGAGCTGCTAGGTCGTATACTGTTTCGATATTTCATGTTGTCATGTTGTGTTTTACCTTCAAAAGCTGGATCGCCAGGTGTGAGGCACAGCAACGCGGGAAAAACCAACAGATCGGACTCCACGAGTTGAAGCCAAGCAGGCAGCCTGAAACCTAGGGGAGGAGCTTGAATTAATTCTTCTATATCTAAGATGTCTTTGCTTCAGCCAGTCGCAAGTCAGCACCTGGTCTAATATAGAGTGGCAGCGTCGTAAAGTCATGCTTTTCCTTGTACCACCTTGGTCCTTCCTTGGTCACACTGCTGTCCCAGAAGCTCGTCCACTTGCCCTCTGGCAGGTATACATCGACCTCGCCATCCTCGGAAAAGACAGGAGCGACGAGAAGTTGACTGCCGAGCATGAATTGCTGGTCACAACTCCACGCTGTCCTGTCTTCGGGGAACTCAATGCCCATTGCTCGCACGCTCAAAGGTAGGCCCTGATCCGCTGACTCTTTGGCTTGACTCAAAAGGTATGGCATAAGTGTCGCTTTTGTCTTGGTCATCTTTCTGAGCACAGCTGTACAACCCTGCTCGCTCTTGTCGTCATCGTCGACCAGCCATGGTACTCGATAGCTGTTGCTACCGTGTAGACGGGAATGGCTGCAGAGAAGACCGAATTGCACCCATCGTTTGTACACTGCTGGTGGAGGCGTGCCTTCGAAGCCTCCGATATCTACACTCCAGAAGCTGTATCCGCAGAGACCAAGGCTCAGACCACCCCGTAGACTCTCGGCCATGGCTTCAAAGGTCGACTCGCAGTCTCCGCCCCATACAAGTGGGAACCGTTGTGTACCAGCACATGCTGCTCGGGCGAAGAGCACTGCATTGTTCTCTCCCTTGAACTTCTCCACAGCCTCATACACACATTTGTTGTAAATGAAGGCATACCAATTGTGCATCCTCTGGTTGTCCACTTTTTGATCAAACCACTGAACGTCTTTGGTCGGTATGCGCTCGCCAAAATCGGTCTTGATGCTATCCACTCCCATCTTAAGGAGCTTGGTGATGATGTCCGCATACCAGGCACAGGCATCTGGGTTTGTAAAGTCAACCAGACCCATACCTGTCTGCCACAGATCCCATTGCCATATGTCGCCATTCGTCCTCTTCAGTAAATATCCTTTCTCCACTGCCTCTTCGAACAGCTCCGTGCGTTGTGAAATGTACGGATTCGTCCAGACACTCACCGCTTTGGTGGCGCCCTGCTTGACGCTCTTGATACTGTTTTCCGGATCTGGGAACCGTTCGGGGTCGAAGGTGAAGTCGCACCAATGGAATGCTCGAAGCCAGTAGCAGTCGTAGTGGAAGACACTGACCGGGATGTCTCTGTCCTTCATTCCGTCCACGAAGCTTTTGACCGTCGCGTCATCGTACTCGGTCGTGAAGCTCGTGCTCAACCAAAGCCCGTAACTCCACTCTGGCATCAGCTTCGCCCTCCCCGTCAATTGTGTGTACCTCTCCAGCACACCCTTTGGCCCCTTCCCAGCTCCAGAAATGATGTACCACTTCAATCTCTGTCCCTCCACACTAGTCTGCACCCTGCAGCTCCTCTCACTCCCAATCTCCAGCTCCACATTCTCCAGATGGTCGATGAATATACCATATCCTCTATTACTCATCCAAAAGCTCACGTTCTTATATGCCTGATCACTCGACGTTCCGCCATCCGCATTCCACAACTGCACCGACTGTCCCACCTTATTGAACGCCCCAAACCTCTCCCCAAGCCCATACACCCCCTCACCAACCGAAAGCGTACTCTGCGTAAACATAAAATGCTTCGTCTCCACCGGCGTCTGCAACGACTCGACAGCATGCTGATTCCCCGGCGGCGGGGAGTACGCAAACGCCACGCTCCTTCCCCCGAGCTCCGTCAAGTGCTTCCCTGCCTCGTCCTTGAACTTGATCTCAAACGTGTGTGGTGGCCGGGACACCTCAGCCCTTAGATCCCCGGCCTTGAGCACCGTCGCTTCCTCGCTCGTGGTCACGCTGGCCTGCACCTCCGGCCGTCCAGCGGGGAAGAGATCGTACTGCGGCCCTTTGTCTAGAGCACCATGCCAGTGCGTCGCTGTCACAGAGACGATGCCATCCGCTACGGCTTCGAGGTCAACGGTGATGGTGGGCCGGTTGAGGCTGTCTCCTCGCGAATGGATCTGCCTTGTCGGGCACAGGAGGGAGAGCCGTTTCTGGTCTTTTGAAGTGCGACATTCGTACACTTCTTCGGCGTACTCGACGTGTTTGTCTGCAGCGACTAGCCACATTCCATCGCGGAACTTCATGGTTGCGGTGCTCGAGGAGGAGCAAGACGAGATTGAGAGGAAGAAGGGAGGGAGAAAGGACGAAGTGCACTTACTTGTTGGTCGTGTTATGGAGATCTACATTGCAATCACATGCAGACCGAATGGTCAGATTAGCCTGATTGTTTTAGGAAGCTATAGCATACAAGGGCAGAGCTTGGAGTGCTCGCAGAGGTTGGTTAGGCGGGGCATGGTGGGGTAGCCCGGAGGAATTGTGGCCCCCCGTCGGAGCAACAAGCCCCGAGCCGTTTGGGCAATTGTCCATTGAACGAAGCTCGAGCTCCTCTTGCTTTCTATAAACTCAATGCTTGTGATTTCACGAGGGTCATATTGACTTATGCGTAAGCCAAAGTGCAATCCTGGCGAATTCGTCCTTGCACGCCCAGCTTCGCCTCCCCACCAACAACCGACGGCCCTGTCACGACGATTTCACCTGTTGGAGTGCTTCCATCCACGTCGTTGTCGTTGGGGCTGACTAGCTTGATCTCGCAGCAAGCAAGAGGTACACCAAAATGACCGTGGCCGGGCGTTGCGTCAACGCGATAATCGTACAGGTTTGTCTGGGATACCGCCCCAGCAACGTCAGGAGCAGTGAGGGCGTAGCAGATTCTAGCCCTGGTGAAGATGCGCAGATCACTGAGCATCGAGCTGCTCAATGCTGGCGCATCCGTACCAAGACGATCCGCCACGAAGATCAATCGCAACTTGCCCGGCGCCGCCGTCGAGCTCGATCCGCTAGGTCCGAGCAGCTTGAACAACAGCGAATCCGTGGGCATACGCCCCGCTGACATCGCTTGAGATTGGCTGCCCAACGCAAACCGCTGCAGTCCGTTCGTGATACCTGCAGTCTCGCGTTTATGCATAGCAGCAAGTGTTTCAGCAGAAGAGATGACGACAGTCGGCGAGACAGTCCTAGAAGCCAAAGCAAGATCCACTCCAGGGCCAGCGACAGAGTTGATGGCGAGCGAAGCATGAGAGTACAGAGCTGCAAAGGTCTGACAGAGCACATACACCTGGCTGAACGAGTCGATTGGCAGTACCAAGTCTGCTGAAGAAAGACGTTGTCGCTGAGGAATGGCAATGCCCAGACCAGCCGTCGCAGCCACGATATTCTATAGCTATCAGTTGTGCCTGCTCCAATCTGCCATATAGGAGAACTTACGCCTTGTGTGAACTCAGTGATCTTGCCTGGTTGCCCTTGTTTGGTCATCCAGATTTGGGTCACATTGCCAGGCTTGATATCATCCTTGGGTAGGTCTGAAGTGGCGGAGCTTTTGCTGACGAGATCGTGCCAGACTGCGACTTTTGCGCCCGTCTTACCAGCCGTCCAGTCGACTTGGCGGCTGGCTTTTTCAACCACCCACGTGACATTCTTGATCTTGGACTTGTCTAGCAACTCCAGAGGTAGTGATCCAGCTGCGGCGACCAAGCTGTCAGATCCTGTCCTGTGTATGAGATCCACTACAACATCGTGAGGTTGATTGAAAGGAATGAGTACAATAGACAAGCCGTAGAAAGCGGACCCTATGATCCGTCAGCTCTGCGGCTCATGTGACAAGCACGACATGCTTACCGAAGACAGTGGAGAGGTACTCCACACAGTTGGGCAGATAAATAGCTACCTTCTTTCCATGAGGTTGAAGGTACTGTCCAATGGCATTGATCTCCTTCGAGAGATCTTCCAATGCATGCTCTTCCGCGGCTTCCTTGCCGTGAACCGTCATGATCAGGCCCTTCTCCCCATTCTGTCCTCCATTGATTGCACTTCTCCATATGTCCCGAACATCTCCGTCCTTTCCTGCTGCCCAACGCGGAGCACCCGGATCTTGAACATTCAGTCCTGAACGCAGAGGATAGCCATGAGAAGCTTCCATCGACCGGTAGATTGCCGATTCCTTAGGCTGTCGGACAGGTGATGGTCGAGCTTGCCGAGCAAGCAAGAGTGGATGTGTGTCCGGCTCCTCCGCGAAGATCAAAGGGTATAGTACAAAACCTGCTAAAGCAATAGCCAAGACAGTTGTGTACACGTTCCATGACGAGAAGAATGCAGCAATCTGCGCATCGAGCTGCTCTGCCACGCCAGCCATGTTGCTCTATATTGCCAGTTGACCTCGTCTGTTACCGAAATGTTGTATTCGCCAGAATCTGTGTTGGAACCGGTGAGAACCAGGATGGCTTGCAACAGCTAAATCAGGATCATGGTTGGAATGAAAGGGAAAAGAATGACAAGCTGTCTTCCAGGCTGACCAAGGTAGTAGAATAATTGCTCGGCTTGCTGGCCTGATCTCACGTCATTGGTCGGCCAATGGTTAGCCGCGGTAGCCGCAGCGTCGTCCTCTCTCGAGTCGACAAGATATCTCCAGATTCTCCACTGATAGCCAGCAGCAGCATCGACGTAATCATGACTGTCAGATATCACATATTGCGCAATATGCAAGTCCAAATGTACGGTTTCCAAGGCGAAGCACATGTCTTGCAGGCGCGTATGCGCTACCATGATGGAGCTGAGGTTTGTTGTAGTACTGGTGGTGGGTTCTGTAACGTCTACTTTCCAAACTCGTTGACCGGAACTGCGGATTCATGTCACTGGGGTCTGGAGTGATTTACGTATGATTGACTGGGTTCAGTGCATATATATATATGCCAGCAATCCCTATCCGATACATAGCGGGACTTGCAACACTTCTCGGTACCATTCCAACAGAAGTATTCAGCATTGGAGCACAGGCTTTCTCGTCGCTTCTTTCACTCCTCTCCATCTCTTTCTATCTACTTCCAAGCGCACTTACCGCATCAAGCGGTGCTTTGTTGCAACCTCAATGCGCAGTGCCAGTCATCAATCCTCAGGGCGATCCCACCCAATACTTGGTGGAGCAGTTCTTCGGCTCAGTCCAAACCGACAAGGTGAATCAGTTCATCAGGTGGCCTTCGGGGCAAAGTCCTCTTTCCCAGGGACCTTCACCACAACCACAAGCACCTGCAGGTGGCCCTCCAAGCCCTCCGCAGCCAGACCAACCGCGATCAGGTGGCCGACTCTCGACGAGCGCAGCACAAGGCTCGACTTCTGGCAGCTCGGTCCAAAGTACGGGCCTGAGCGATCGAGGCACAACAGGCCCCTTGAAAGTTTCGATGTTCAAAAATGAATCGAGTAAGCGCTCTGGTTCACGGGCGGATTCGACATTGCCTCTGCAGCAAAATCAGGCATCGCGCCCGTGCGCTGGTCAACGACAGGCAGCTGGATCACGACCTGGCAGCTATTCTCCCTCGGTATACTCTCAGAGCTCGGGATCATCCGAATCTGCACAGCAGGATCAGGCGCCTGGACCATCCGCGGGTCAATTTCGATCCATCAGACCCAGACCTGGCGGCCATTCGTCTTCGGAGTACTCTCAAAGCTCAAGCTCGTCTCCGGCGCCGCCGAATCGAAATCGAGCAGCGCAAGCGCCACACTCCCCTGGCAGTAACTGACCATGGGATCCTAGCGAAGAGTGCGTCGGTAGCCAGACGGCGGCGCCGTCAAGGAGCGGTTCGCCGCCAAGCCCAGTGGCGGGCTTGGCGGCGAACCGCTAGCATGGTCCCGACTCAGCGCGGTTGATTGGGTTCAGCAGGATGAACATGGCGTGATGATGATTCGATAGAGTGTGACGACATGCGGGACATGCCAGAGCTCGTCATCTCGTAGTTCGTGATGTTCCGAATGCCATTCGGCGATGTTGCAAGCATATAGTTGAAATCAATCTCTTGATCAGTTACTTGACATCTTGAGCATCTCGCATTGAATTTTACCAGAAAAAGGGCAAGGTCCATTCTGGAGGACACTTGCCCCACAACAAGTCAACCGAGTCCTCGATCTTGTCAAGCGATGGGCGTCCCAGTTGTACCCACATCTGCCACTTTCTACGACTGTATTCGAAATCATAGCCAGTCCACGAACCCTGGAATCTGTCCACACCAGACACTGGGCAAAGAGCGATCATATCCCAGTCTGCCTGTTCTTTCGCGTTGATACGACAGAAGGGATCATCGCAACTGAAGAGCGTCCACAGCATGTCCATGTTGGGAGGAGTCAAAACCTTGTGAGCTTCTTCACCTGGTGTGACGAGCACATCGCATAGGGAGGTCAAAGGGTCTGACAGGTCGCCTTCAGTGCGCTCAATACCGAGATGTGAAGGGGGCAACCCCACGTATTCACAGATCTCAGGCCTCGGCGTAAGTTCATTCGGGAAAGTGTAAGTCGACAGGATGGACAGAATTGTGTCTTCTGGGGCATTGGGCCAGATCCTGTGTTCGTGATCCATCGATGAATGTTTGATCTTAGAGTAGACCTTGCGGCACAGCTTTCTTGAAAAACCTCAGGCATCTTCGGCCAGGGTGCCTGCGATTATGGGACACGACGAGCATGCCTCATCAGTGACCGCAGGCCAGACGGAGGATCACTGTGCGTGAAGGCGACGTCGCTATCAGAGATATGGATTTTCGATAATATTCTCACGTGGTGTAGTCCAAGCAAGGATCGGTATTGGAGCTGCGTGGCTGCCAGCGACGCCCAAGGTGACATAGCCGAGGTTACCTCAAGATCATGGCGCCCCCGTCTTCCTTGCGTCTTCCTTGACTCCTCATCAATGCGCCATAGCTCCACAAAAACGCGATTACATTTGCTCATCGATTCTATCATGAGAGGCCCTCATCGTCGAAGCGACACAGCAACGCTGTCCAGTGGCCTTCTCGTGTGACTTAACTCGAGAGTGGCACAGTTCAGAGTCTCATTTCCCAATATTGCGCTACAGGACGCCATATGTCTTGGCTACCATATATTCTGACCGGAACACAAAGTGCAGAAGTCGTGGTTTGTGATATCTTTTCACTTGGTTGTGCCTCTTCTTCATTCTCATTCCTGATACAACGGCTACTTCTGTACGACTCTATTCATCCCTAATAATGTCTCGTAACGCTCTACTTCGTGTGGTCATCGGTCTCTCCTGGGCCAGCACAGCAGCGGCTGCCACTTGCCAGTTCTCCTGGCCGGCGTCAGAGTCAGACAGGAACTGCTTAGATTTCCTCTCCAGTTTCGGCCTTGCACATCACGAGCTAGTGGCCATGAATCCATCGCTTGGTGACAATTGCTCAAACGGTATGATACCAGGGCAGCACTATTGCGTGATAGCAGACGGGCCTGGTCCAGCTACTATCGTATCCAGCGACGAAGCAGACTGGAGCACGAGCACTTGGTCATCGTCTCAGACCAGTACAAGCCCAATCGCCACCACTACGACGAGCCGCATACGATCCGCCACAGCATCTACGAGCGGTTCCTTCCCTGGCGGTGCCTTCCCTTCTGGTGCTGTCTTCACCGGGAATTTTGTGGCCGTTGGTCCTAGCGGTACTGTGACGATGCGATTTGGCAACGCAGCGACAGAAGAGACGTCGAGTGCTAGCACTGAGTCAACGAGCGTGTCCTCGATACCTTCCGCCGCTGCAAGCGGGGCAACGTCAACCCCCTCATCTGGAGGTTAGTTTTCTTCAACTACTTGACCGTAGTGATAGTTGACCGTCTCCAGCTTCATCATGGCGAATGGCAGGTGGAGGTTTAGTGGTGGGTGCTCTTGGAGCTGCCGTTATGCTGGTTTGATTTCGCGAAGAATTTGGCAATTAAGCCACGTCAATAATATTTAGGCACAAGGTGATTAGTTGTACATTGTTTAGATATCACAGGAACATACCTTGATTTAAAACTTCCCATTGAGATTCAATTCCAAGAAAGACCAGACATGAGGTGGTACGTCAGAGTCAAAAACATCAAGCTCAAGCAGATGGATTCCATCTGACTCGCACGTCAAATCGCCCCCATCCTCCCAATCCCTTGCTTCTCTCCCACAACCACATCTTTCACAACAAGCATGTCCAAATTCTACGTCCGTCACCCTTTACCCTCAAATAACAATGCCAACTAAAGCCCCACAGCTCCCCTCCTCAACCCCCGCATCCACCACCTCCCCCTCCCCGCTCCACTCCCCCTCAACCACACCCACTCTCTCGCGCCACCTCCCCTCCTCCCCGCCCATCCCATCCTACACCTCCACCCCCTCCCTCAACTCAGACACCTACTCGGACGACGACCTCCCTTATCCCACGCCCCTCCCGCGCTCCGCCTTCCTCGCACCAGATTTCACCCCCGAAACCTACCTCTCCTCTCTCCGCAACAGGCATCAAACTCTCGAGGACCTCCGGACTGAACTACGCGATCGGGTGCGTGAATTAGGGAAAGAGCTCGTCGATTTGGTCAATGGGGAATATGAGGATCTCATGGGGGTTGGTATGACCTTGCGCGGGGGGGAGGAGAAGGTGGAGGGCGTGAGGGTCGGGGTGCTGGGTTTTGGGAGGGAGATAGGGGGGTTGAGAGATGTGGTTAGAGAGAGGAAGGAGGAGGTGGGGAGGTTGGTGGAGGAGAGGAGGACAGTAAGGAGGGAGGTCGCGCTGGGAAGGAGATTATTGGAGGTGGGGGAGAGGGTGGACGAGTTAGAAGGACGATTGGGTGTGGAGCAAGTGGTGGGGGAAGAAGAGGAGGATGATGAGGAGGAGAGCGAGGATGGGCTGGGAAGGCTGAGGGGAAATGCGAGGCTGTATGCGCAACTGAAGGATCTCATGGAGAGGATAGGGGAGCACGTGTTCTTGGATGCGCAGGGTGCGAGGGTCAAGGCGATCCGCGATGCGCTGTTGTTAGATTTGGGCGCGGCATTGGGGTTGGCACGAAAAGACCCGGATGGGCAGAGTACGACATTGAAAGTGATTGGCATGTACAGGGATGTTGGAGAGGCAGCAGAAGCGATACGAATACTGAAAGGGAAATGAAGGGATCATCGTGCTCATTGCAGGGTCGTTCTACAGCCGTCAGTTGTGAGACTGCGTATCAAACTACCTCATCGCCTGCCCAAGGCATTGCAGTACTGCCTGCCACCAACTATAACAGCCCAGCTTTCTGCAGATCATAGTACACCTTCGCCGGCATGACGTTGCCCTGACTGTCCTCCATCTGAATAACATCGTCCACCTGCGAAGTCTCCTTCTTCTTGTCCTGTTGGATCTTCTCCCACAACGCCTTTGCTTCCTCTATTCCTGTGATCTCCCTGAACAACGTCGAGTTCGTGATGCCCAAGCACTTCAATCCATAAAGGTGCCGGGCTTCTGAGAAATGCTTTTCAAACGCCCGCCGACCCATGTAAACGTAGTTTCCACATATCTCGCAAGGAAATTCCTGCCCAAGACCATGGAGCTTGTATAGCCAGAAAGGAATCGGCTTGCCATCCCACGCAAGTGGCAGATGCAGAGGATTCGCCTTGCGCTCTTCTTCGTCCTCTTCCTCCTCCCCTTCCTGGCCTCTCGTTGGCTGCTCCTCGCTGTAGAGTGCCTCGAGCTCCTGTTGTCGCTCCTTCTCTGTCATACCAGCTTTGCGCTCCACGTTCGTCTTTGTGTCCGATCGTTCCGTTTGCATAGCTCCAGCTAGCTTCTTCACTCTGAACTCCCTCTCTGCTATAGCCTTCTCTTTGAGTCTGTAGATCCCAGCATTCTTCTTGGTACCGTTGATACCGTTGGTCTGCCCTTCTTCCCCTCTTGCTTTTCGTAGCTCAGCTGCGCGGATATGCTTCTTCCCTGTCAAATGCGACTTGTACACGTTGTCCGTCTTGAACTCCTTTTCGCAATCTGGACACCACACACCCTCGCCAGTACCTTGTGTAGCCGGCCCGTTGCTTGTCGTTCCATTCGAGCTCTGCCCTTTCCATCCTTCCACTTCATCCTTCTCCCACTTCTGCTGAAACTCCGCATCAAAGCTCCCGAACAACTTCTCCAGATTCTCCAGCGGTTTCGTGCGTCTCATAAAGTCTTCAAGGTATCGCGCAAGCTCGGTGACATATTTGAAGTATTCGTCCTTGAACTTATCCGGTCTCGCATATCCATCAAAGTTGTCGAAAGAATCAAGGTACTGCAGATAATTCACCCTTCTCTTAAGTCCTGGCAGGTTGTTGTATTCGTCATGTAGAGACAGCAGATCGAAAAATCGCCCGTACGATTCTTCACCAGTGAACATGTTCTCTACACCCACTGGGTATGGCGCATCTTCTCCAACCGCTCTACGCTTGTATGTCCGTTCGAGATCCTCCGCTGGCTCGCCAGGATAGCGTTTATTGTGCTGCTTGATATCATTGAAGCGCTTCTCAAACTCTGCAAACTCATGTCCAGTCGAGATCTGTTGCACTTCTTCAATCTTGGCCTGAGCTGAGTTCTTGTAGATGGTAAGCGCACGGGCGGACTGGTTGCGTATTCGTTCCAAGAAGCCCGAGATCTCGTGGTCACGCGCAAGTCGGTCGCGGATGTGCTTTGGGTCAGTATTGAAGCGATCCGCTATTGCCTGCTCGAGGCGCTCATTATCCTCATGGATGTAGCGAAGGTCTTCGAGCACCATGATTGGTGCGTGACTGGGTCGCTGCGCGCAGTTGCGTTGAGTGGTGTTCCGTGATCTCTTCCGTAGCTTGGTCTGTTATTAGCTATCGGTGTGTCGTCAGAGACATCTCCAGTTCGGTAGTAGCTTGTCGTGAAAATAGGTGAAGCCGTCCATAGGTGAAAGGTTCTTGAGAAGTCGAGGTGGCCCAAGCTCAAATTTTTCCAGTCGCGTATGCTTCACCTTGCCTCAACCTCCCTCGTCTTTTCAATCACATCCACTTTCTCGAACCTGATCTGGAACATCAGGGAACCTTATCATGGGAGACATCGACCGCAAGAACGATGACCGCTTGGAATTCAACACCTCCAAGGAGGTCACTGTGGCGCCAACATTCGAGGCGATGCACTTGAAGGAGAACCTTCTCCGCGGAATTTATGCTTACGGCTACGAATCACCCTCAGCAGTCCAGTCACGAGCTATTGTGCAGATTTGCAAAGGTCGTGACACCATCGCTCAGGCGCAGTCGGGTACTGGTAAGACTGCGACTTTCTCCATCAGCACTCTTCAGGTCATTGATACTGCTGTCCGCGAAACACAAGCTTTGATCCTGTCGCCCACCAGAGAATTGGCAACTCAAATTCAGTCGGTCATCATGGCTCTTGGCGACTACATGAATGTTCAGTGCCATGCTTGTATTGGGGGTACCAATGTCGGTGAAGACATCCGCAAGCTTGACTACGGCCAGCACGTGGTCTCGGGCACACCAGGCCGCGTGGCAGACATGATTCGCCGTCGCAACTTGCGGACACGCAATATCAAGATGCTCATCCTGGATGAAGCAGACGAACTTCTTAACAAGGGTTTCAAGGAGCAGATCTACGATGTGTATCGCTATTTGCCTCCCGCCACACAGGTCGTCGTCGTCTCAGCTACTCTTCCATACGATGTCTTGGACATGACCACAAAATTCATGACCGATCCAGTCCGTATTCTTGTCAAGCGTGATGAGCTTACTCTCGAGGGTCTCAAGCAGTATTTCATCGCTGTTGAAAAGGAAGAGTGGAAATTCGACACTCTGTGCGATCTCTACGACACACTCACCATCACACAAGCCGTCATCTTCTGCAATACCCGCCGCAAGGTGGACTGGCTGACAGACAAGATGCGCGACGCCAACTTTACGGTCAGCAGCATGCATGGAGAGATGCCGCAAAAGGAACGAGACTCGATCATGCAGGACTTTAGGCAAGGCAACAGCAGAGTCCTGATCTCGACAGACATCTGGGCCAGGGGTATCGACGTTCAGCAAGTCAGTCTGGTCATCAACTACGATTTACCAAGCAATCGTGAGAACTACATTCACAGAATTGGACGATCCGGCAGATTCGGGAGGAAGGGCGTGGCTATCAACTTTGTCACCAGCGAGGACGTGAGGATTCTGAGGGACATTGAATGTCAGTACTTTCAATTGATGTCTGTGGTATTCACCTGACAACAGCAGTGTACTACTCGACACAGATCGACGAGATGCCGATGAACGTTGCAGATCTCCTTACTTGAGCACTGACTTGTTGGAGCATGCTTTACCAAGAACAAGACCCTACCACCAAGCGCCGTTGCGGGCAATCGAGGTGGTGGCTTTCGGAGTCCAGACGGGACATGGAGTTGGAGGAACGGGCGATATAGCCAAAGAGTGTGTTTAGCAGGACACATAGCCATGGACCTGATACTGATGAAGCACACAGATGAATTGTTTGCACCTATCGATGTTCGCTCACTCATGATGACATGACTATGCCGACGCAGTCCATGACTACAGGCAGCAGCATGACAAGGAACTCCCGAAGTGTGGAGGAAACAATGGTTGACGCAGTTGTATTACGCATTTGGATGGAGGGCGGTATTTATGGATATGGAATATCGAACATGAGATTCATTGGGTATCATAAAGCTTCGTAGTACGCAGTGTTCGCGTTGTTTCCGCATCCCTCCTTCGCTACTAAACCAAGGCTGGCTTTTTCTTGATGCCAAGGGCTGCTCCGAAATCTTTCTTCTTCTTGACCGTCCTTGTGAATGTAGGCGGCGGCATGGCAGGATTTGCTTTCGCTGTTGTCGATATCGCGGCACTCGATGACGGGCCTGCCTCCACCTTCTCTTCCTCTACTAATCGCTTGACCTTCTCCCCAGTAGCAGCCATGAACGCCTTCCGCGCCGCCTCCTCGTCCTCCCTCTCCTGCCTCTCCCTGTCCTCATCTACCACGTCTTTCACAACAACCTCCGCTTCCTTGCCGGCCCTCTCATTCCTTGCATTCCGCATTCTGATCTCATCAAGTGCATCCGCAATCTGCATTTCCGTCTTGGCATCCACCGTCTTCTGCTCCAACTCCTTCATCGCATCCCGCTCAGCCTCCTCCTTTTCCAAACGATCCAACCTTTCCTCCTCCGTCTCCTCCGCGAGTTTGCTTTCCCTCCACGGCTCGAAATTCCTCTTCGCGCCCTTTTCGCATTCGTAGTCCATGTTCTTCGGGTCGGTGCGGAAGGTGATCTCCCCAGAACACCTTGTACACTTGATGTAAAATCGGTAGATGGTGATGTTGTAGTATTTCATGTCTGTCGTCTCCTTGCGCGCGTTGAACTTGCGCCCTTTGTAGATGTATTCTCCGCAGACCGTACATTTCATCGAGAAGGGCGCCATGAGGCGTACGGTTTGTACCTTGGGACCTGTAGATTTGGGACCCTTCACGCGGGCGATTTTAGACGGGTCCCAGTCGGGTGGGAAATATTTCTGAAGCACTTTCCTTTCAGACATGTTGGCGGTGTGAGGGTGGAAGAGGAAGAAGATGGTTGTGAAGAAAGGTTGTTATTTGAGGTTGCGGCTGAGTCACGAAGCCGCGGCAAGCGCGGGAGTGGCTTCTCCAGATTTTGGCGGCAACCTTGAACTTTGTGTATGTTTATGTAAAAGGCGCGCAAGGTACCAGACCACAGCATCACAGATCATACGAATGATAAGTCAACAAAGAGGGCGGATTTTCGTTTTAGCGCGGCGTTGGGTTTCCGTCTTAATTATTGATCTCACAGCAAAATCAAATCTCCCGTCCGTACCATGGAGCAGTTTTTGCGCAGCTGGAGGCAGGACGCCCTGAACAAGCACCAGTACGACTCGGCTATTTTCATCGGAGATAAATTACTAGCTTTGACGAGTGAGCATATGTGAAATGTGAGCGTTTGCCTGTGCTGATAGCCAAAGATGATGACAAGGATGCGTTCTGGTTGGCACAGGTTCATTTCAACACTGGAAATTATACCCGGGCACTTGGTTTCCTTGCACGGCAAGATCTTACATCAAGAAATTCTGCTTGCAAGTACCTCGCAGCACATTGTTATGTGAAACAGCAACGATTCGATGAAGCCCTGAATACCTTGGGCGAACGAAATCCTTCACATCTTTTCAGCTCGGTAGATCGTGTGCGGCGTAAATTGCAGCACGTCGAGACACGGAATGGCGCGAGCAAAGCTGGAAAGGCGCCTATGCGAACAGATCGAGTTGACAGAAGCGAAGATCGCGACAATGAGAGCGTCGATGATATCAAGTTTGAGGCGGCTATGTGCTATCTCAGAGGTCTCTGCTATGCGAAGCAAAATGCGATTGATCGAGCCAAGACCTGTTACAAGGACGCAGTTCGAATAGATGTACAGTGCTTCGAAGCGTTCGATCAGCTGATGAGTAACAAGCTTATGGCGCCGAGTGAGGAATGGGAGTTCCTGGAATCGCTCGACTTCGACAGCATCGTGGACGATGATGGGCAACAAGACCAAGAAGCGGCAAACTTTACAAAGATGCTCTACACAACGAGACTCAGCAAGTACGCTCGACCTGATGACTTTGGTGCGGCAGTCGAGACACTGTCAGACCATTACAACCTTGTGAACAACCCTAGCATCCTCCTGGCAAAGGCAGAACTCCTTTTCACCAATTGCCGCTTTCGGCAAGCTCTGACGCTAACGACTTCTATCCTCGAATCTGATCCGTACAATTTCGAAGCAGTACCGGTACATATCGCTTGTTTAGAGTCCTTGGGTGAGACGAATGCCCTCTTCCTGCTCTCGCACGACCTTGCCGACACGCATCCAGACGAGCCTGCGACTTGGCTAGCCGTCGGCACGTACTACATGGCCATCAATCAGATTGCCCAAGCTCGAGCATACTTTTCGAAAGCATCACTCATGGACCCTCACTTCGGTCCAGCGTGGATAGGTTTCGCTCACACTTTTGCGTCAGAGGGCGAGCATGATCAGGCCATCTCTGCATACAGTACAGCTGCTCGACTCTTCCAGGGTACTCACCTTCCGCAGCTCTTCCTTGGCATGCAGAATCTGAGTTTGGGGAACACGGCGCTGGCTCTGGGCTACTTCACACGTGCTTACGAAATGTGTGATACTGATCCGCTCCTGCTGAATGACTTTGGCGTTGCGCACTATCACGAAGAGCAGTATGATGCTGCCGCACGGTGTTTGGAGCTGGCATTGCAGCGAGCAGAAGAAGCAGGTGGCAAGAGAGAGGTGTGGCTGAACACGAGGGCTAATCTGGGCCATGCATACAGGAAAGCCGAGCGATTTGAGGAGGCACTCGCGCAATTCGAGGAGGTACTACGATGCGGTGTAGCGGATGCGCAGATACTTGCGGCGAAAGGAATGACGCTTATGGAGATGGAGAGGTGGTTGGAGGCGACGCAGGCGTTACACGAAGCGCTTGCAATCTGTCCTCAGGATCCAATTGCGACAGATCTACTCGCTCGTGCACTCGACCGAGTAGGAGATTCGGAGGTGATCAGCGGCAGAGCGAACGATCTTTCGAACAGATGGGAAGAGATGCGGGGCGGTCTTGAGCAGACAGGCTTGCCCAAGCAGAGGCGACGAAGGAAGGCAGGTGGTGTCATGACTTCGGATGGAAGCGATGGGATGACAGTGTAGACTGAAGAGACTCGTAGCATTGATCCTGTCGTGGAGTGTGTCTGTTGATATCTTTGTGTGATAGTTGTGTGATGACACGCTTCCAGTGAAAGTCAGGTCAAAAAGGGCCAGTGTTATCGTTCAGGGCGAAAACCGATTTACAGAGCAGTGGCAGATATTCATCTGCAGAGCTCAGCTACAGCCATCGAATTATGTCAGTAATTTGATACGACCATCAAGCGTCCCCTCGCGAAGTTTGACCAATGTAGAAGCGTCGATAGACATATCTTTTAATGATAACATCGAGAGAGTCGTTCTGTTATAGAGCGAATGCCAGCCAGCTTAAAGCCATCGGGGTTAAGGAGATCTGCGAGCTTGTCTGAGCGGACGCACTCATCTGGCGAATCGGAGGTGACACCGGCCGCTTTAGACTCACACTAGATCAGCCACAGCCGGCAGTAATAGTGAGGCATCTGCTCTCTGCGATTCTCCGCGTTTTTCTGCTGTCCCTCGCGCGTAGCTTCGAAAGTATACAGAGGTTGCACCAAGTACCTTCAATCACCCACTCATCCGCAAATTGACGCCTAACGAGCGCATCCACGAGGAGCATCATTATTGAGGACTCAATATAAGATCCTCTAAACCCGAAACAATCATTCACATTCGACTCCTACCTTTTGCGACTTGCGCAAATCGGATTCAGACAAATCAACCACGAGAGCTCTTCGATCCCGAGATCCAACAATTTCCTGCAAGAACGACCCGGCATGCAGCATTGAGCTATAGGAAGTTCACAAGCCTTTCACCTCTGCGGTCAAATCACAACCACCGCCATCATGGCGGAGCGGAACCTCGATGCCATCGAGTCCAAGCTGCAGGATCCCGGCGCAGGTATGCTTGAAAACGGCGCAAGTACGTGAATATGCACTGATCAT
The DNA here is from genome assembly GCA_007556565.1 of Elsinoe fawcettii. Taxonomy (NCBI): domain Eukaryota; kingdom Fungi; phylum Ascomycota; class Dothideomycetes; order Myriangiales; family Elsinoaceae; genus Elsinoe; species Elsinoe fawcettii. The sequence continues at coordinate 1,525,632 of SWCR01000008.1, read as the reverse complement.
GGTCCAAGACGTCAAGACAAAGTTTCAGCATCTCGCAGACATCCGCGATGGCATCGATCACTACTGCCAGGGATCCACCTATCCGACCTTCCTCAAGAAGTTCGTCCCCATCTTCCTGAACATCCTCGACGGGTCTCCAGTCTTCATCAGCACATCCCCAGAGCAGCGCATGCGCAATACAGTACTCGAGATCCTTCATCGGTTACCGACCAATGTCCCGGATGTCACAGACCCCTATGCGCCGCTGATAGTGGACAAGTGCATGGAATTGATCAAGGTGGAGAACGAGGACAATGCGGTACTATGTCTCAAGATCATTATGGACTCGGCCAGACATCATCCAAAGTCATGCGGAGAGAAGGTTCAGGCTTTTCTAGATCTCATCATCGAGATATTTGACACCATGGAGGCATCAGTGCGGGAGAACTTCGACAACATCCCCGCGGCTGGAGCACCCGGTACTCCTGGTCCTGGACAGTCGCCTCGCCCGAGCTCGCCGGTGGTATCAGCAAACACGATCGCAGCAGATGTAGGCAGTGATCAGCAGCAGACCAGGCAGCTGCCAAAGGGGATGCAATCCTTCAAACTCATAGCTGAATGTCCCATTATTGTGGTATCGCTCTTCCAAGCAAATAGGAATCTTGCACCAAAGAACGTCAAGGGCTTCATTCAAAGAATTGAGACCATGCTCCTGCTTCAGGCAAAACCACAGCAGCGGGGCCACGAGGAAGCAGCTGCACGAGGAGAGTCCTTTACACGCATCGCAAGAGAGATTGGCACCAACCCTGGGAAACGGGCTGCCTTCGGTGAGTTCATCACTGCGCAAGTAAAGACCATGAGCTTCCTGGCATATCTCATGAGGGTGTACCAGGGTATGATGAAGGACTTCATCCCGCAGCTTCCTGACATCGTCATTCGCCTACTTCAAGACTGCCCGAGGGAGAAAGCCGCGACCAGGAAGGAGCTGCTGGTGGCCATAAGACACATCATCAACTTCAACTTCCGGACTATTTTCCTACCCAAGCTGGACGAGCTGATGGACGAGCGGACGCTGATAGGAGACGGTCTGACCGTCTACGAGAACTCCCGATTCCTGGCGTACACAATGTTGGCCGATTTGGTGCACCATGTCAGGGATCAGCTCACTCCTGCACAGATACGCAAGACAATTTTGGTGTACACGAAGAACTTGAACGACGATTGCCATGGTGCCAACTTCCAGACCATGAGTGCAAAGCTTCTGTTCAACATGGCCGAATGTATGGCAAAGGTCGAGGACAAGCGGGAGGCACGGTATTTCTTGATCATGGTGCTGGACGCAGTCGCCGAAAAGTGCGCGACCATGAACCGGGACTTCAAGAATGCTCTGAAGATTTCGGCTCGAAAAGATGCTTCCACGGTAGACGCAACACCCGAGAACTATTTCGCAGAGAAGGATGATCCGGCAGACTGGGACGACGTGGACATCTTCAATGCTACACCCATCAAGACGAACAGTACCCGCAACCATGATCCCGTCAGCGACAACAAAGCTATCTTCAAGAACATGGTCGGTGGTCTTAAGACCATTTTCTTCTCGATGCGGGCCACGAATCCCGTCGATGTTCGTGACAGCATGGACAGCACAAACGTTCCAAGCAACTGGCACGAGATATCGTACGGTTTCACCGCAGAGGAAGTCAACGTGCTCACGAAGCTCTTCCACGAAGGTGCACAAATGTTCCGATACTACAGTCCGGAGCAAACTATCGACGACCCGACCAACAGCATCCCAGTCGAGGTCCTCGCAAACCAGCTGATGCTCAGCGGAGGCAAGGAGGAAAAGGACTTGCTTGAAGCTTTTGCTGGTGTATTCCACCACATCGACCCATCAACGTTTTACGAAATTTTCCAATCAGAGATACCCCACCTTTACGACATGATTTTCGAGCATGCAGCGCTGCTTCACATTCCTCAGTTTCTTCTTGCCAGCGAAGCTACTTCGCCACCATTCTGTGGCATGCTTCTACAGTTCTTAATGGATATGCTGACCGAGGTCGGCACCAGCGATATCACAAAATCGTCAATCATGCTGCGGCTGTTCAAGCTCTCCTTCATGGCTGTCACTCTTTTCTCAGCTCAGAACGAACAGGTCCTGCTGCCGCATGTCGTGAAACTCATCACAAGGTCAATCGAGCTGTCGGTGACTGCCGAAGAGCCTATGAATTTCTTCATCTTGCTGAGATCGCTGTTCAGGAGTATTGGCGGCGGTCGATTTGAGCACTTATACAAGGAAATCCTACCGCTTCTGGAGATGTTGCTTGAGGTACTAAACAATTTGTTGCTGGCAGCACGCCGACCGCAGGACCGAGACCTCTTTGTTGAGCTTTCTCTTACTGTACCTGCACGACTCAGTCATCTGCTCCCGCACCTCAGCTACCTCATGAGACCACTCGTTGTTGCCCTTCGTGCTGGGTCTGAACTCATTGCGCAGGGCCTTCGTACCCTAGAACTGTGTGTGGACAACCTGACGGCCGACTACCTCGATCCGATTATGGCGCCTGTCATTGACGAGTTGATGTTCGCACTCTGGGATCACCTGAAACCTCAGCCCTACAACCACTTCCACTCGCATACCACACTACGCATCTTGGGAAAGCTCGGTGGCAGGAACCGCAAGTTCCTCACCAACCCTCCTCAGTTGGAGTACAAGGCCTTCGCGGACGATGAGGCTAGTTTCGACATCAAGCTCATTGGTACCAATAAGGAGCGTGCGTTCCCGACTCGGCTAGGATACGAAGTCGCCATTAGCAAGCTTTATGAGAATCCGAAAACGCCAGCCGCAAAGAAATCTGATAGCTTCCACAAGCAGCAAGCTCTCAACCTACTCAAGTCTCAAATCAAGCTACTGTTGGGCCAAGACCACCTGCAGGACGACTTCGCTCAGCTCGTCCGCCTTCAGGCCGATGATCTGTACGCCAAGAAGTTCGAAGTCGTCACTGATCTCTTCTCCACATCTGAGCGTGAGAAGTGCGGACCCAAGCGAGATGCGCAGCAGGAGATGTTACTGAAACTGATCAAAGCCTTGGTCTTTGCGACGTCCATTCCAGATCTCAAGGAAGAAGCTTCGGCGTTCCTGGCAGGACTATACAGGCATTTCACAGTGCTGGAATTTGGCCGTGCAGTCGCAAACGAGGCTCACAAGACCAGACCCTTCGATCCAAACTTAGGCGAAGGACCAGTCTACATTGACAGTCGTCTAATGGCAGATGTCATTGCTGAGACTTTATCTTCTGATCATGCAGCTGTTCGAGACGAAGCTGCTTTGGCAATGAAGAGCATGTGGCAGAATGCTTCCACAATTTTCGGCAGCGAAGACAAGGCAGAATCCTTACCATTCTTCAATCATCTGCTGGGCACTCTGGTCCATCAATGCTACGAAGAGGAGTGGTTCGTCAAGTCTGGTGGAGTGGAAGGCATCAACATTGCCGTGACTTCTCTCTCGTTCTCAGATGGTTGGCTTCGTGATCGGCAAGGAGAGCTCGTCACTGCCCTCATGTTTGTCATGAAGGATATGCCAAACGACCTCCCTGCCACTGTCAGAGTCAAGGCCAATGATCTCCTGCAAGAAATCGTGCGCAAATGCAATACCGGCATGCCTGCTTCCGATATCACCAACAATCAGTCTTCAATACACAAATTGTCGAACAGACTGATCATGGAGGTCTCGCATATGAACAAGCATGTCCGACAGGCAGCTCGAGATGCATTGAAGCTTCTTGCCGATGTAGTCGGCGTGCAGCTATGGGAAGTAGTGAAGCCTGTCAAAGAACTTGTGCTTGGTCACATCTTCAATAAGCCTCTTCGTGCCCTGCCATTCGCAGTGCAGATTGGCTACCTAGAAGCTCTGACCTTCTGTCTGGAGCTGGAAAACGATGTCCTGGAATTCGAGGATCGTCTGAATCGCTCGCTTATGGAGACGCTAGCACTTGCAGACGCCGAAGACGAGTCGCTGGCTCCCAAGCCTCAAGAGCATCGCAACGCTGACTCAATTGTCAATCTGCGGGTGGCTTGTCTGAGGCTTCTGACAGCTGCTTTCAAGATGCCTGCATTCAATGCTCCTCAACACCAGCAACATCGCAATAGGATTATTCAAGTTTTCTTCAAATGCCTGTATTCGAAGCACAAGCCAGTGAGCGAAGCCGCCAACATCGGTCTCAAGACTGTGCTTCAGCTCAATCCGAAGCTGCCTAAGGAACTTCTGCAGAGTGGACTTAGACCAATCCTCATGAACGTCCAGGATCCTCGAAAGCTCAATGTCGAAGGTCTTGAGGGTCTACGAACGTTGTTGCAGCTTCTTACGAATTACTTCAAGGTGGAAATAGGACAGCGCCTACTCGACCATATGCTGCAAATTGCTGACGCAACCTCTCTGCAGAAGATCTCGTTCTCTATGATCGAACTTCACCCAAAGACCAAGATAGTGACTGCCATCTTCAGCGTGTTCCACCTCCTCCCGCCTGCTGCAAGCCAATTCCTCTCCACTCTGGTTGAAAGAGTTCTCATGCTGGAGAAGTCCCTACGAAGGACAAGGCAGAGTCCCTTCCGAAGCCCACTTATCAAGTACCTCAACACATACCCGAAAGAAACGTGGGAGTACTTCGCTACTAATATTTCTGACCCGCACAAGGGGCGATTGTGGGCTCAAGTCCTCTCTGACTCAGAGAGTGAACCTTTGCGCAAGCAGTTCTTCGAGGCCGAGAATCTTGTCGACCTGATTAGCACTGGTACTAACGACGCCGAAAAGGAGCAAGCTGTCATCAATACCATTATGGCGACCGAAGCTGTCTGTGCTCATAATGAGACTTCGAAGTTACTCACAACCAACGAGGACCTTCGCTCTGCCATTTCAGATGCATCAACGTCACTCGCCCTGAAGCTGCGTAACCAGTCCATTACAGGCACACTTCGCCTGCCGGTCGAGCAATTGAATGATAAGATTCTGACATTGTTCACTGGTTATCTTGAGCAAAACCCTAACGACCTTGAGTTCTTTCTGAACGTAATGCGGTTCTGCGCAGACGAGCAGCTCCAGCCCACTGCAATATTGATGAATTATTTGTACAAGAGCATCATCAGCAGTGAGGACAGCGAGTATCAGCGAAGGATCGCCACTCGTTGCATAGAATTATACAACAAGCAGACCGAAGGACCGTACATGAAGCGTTTCATCTTCAGAAACGTTCTCAGTCCGATCTTCGCCATGGACATCCAGCGAAATTGGAATATGCTTTTTGAAAGCAAGAAGGGCACGCCGCTACTTGACAAGGCAATGGTTGAGACCATCCACAACAGCCTGTGGAAGTCTCACGGAGCAAGCGACATCTCAGAAGACCTTGCACAGCCAGGGATCGACCATAGCCGCATGGAGCTGCTTCAATTCTCTGCGCTACTCCTCAAGTACTACCACGAATCACTATCGGACTGCCGCAAGGATGTGATCATGTTCGCGTGGCTCTACATTAGGCTGGAAGACGTCATCAACAAGTATGCCGCCTTCTGTGTTATAGCATATTTTGTTGCGCACTACGAGACGCCCTCAAAGATTGCAACGCAAATCTACAGCCGGCTACTCGGAGCACATCAGGCCGAGGGTAGAGCTCTGGTCATGCAGGCCTTGGAGATCTTGCAACCAGTCCTGAAAAAGCGACTGGGTGGTGATAATCAACGATTCCCGATCGTGGCACGCATCCCTAGGAAGGTGTTGGGTGAAGAACCAAGCAATGCACAGCATCTGACCTGCATCTATCAATTCCTGGTCCGCCATCCAGATCTGTTCTACGAAGCAAGAGAGTCGTTCACGACTTTCATCATTCCGACACTTGCCAAAGTATGCACCTTACCCAATGCATCCTCAGAGAACAAGAGGTTGGCATTGAACATTTTTACCATGATCTGGAAATGGGAGCAGCGCAGTCTCAATGAGCGCGCGGAGAGTGGCGCAGAAGGCGAACGGACTTTCGTCACCGGCTTCAGCTTGCGAACCATGCTCGTCAAATACATGGTTCAGTTCATCGCCTCCATTCCGGAACGATTCCCAGTACCTAGCGGGACCACAGCCGATGAGCGTAGGCCAGCGAACATGAGCGAGGTGGTTCGCAAAGCAGTGGATATACTATACAAGCTGCTCTCACCGGGCTTTTGGGACGACCTGGACATCGATTCCATGTACCCAAAAATCACCGAACAGATCCTGCTTTCGGATCCCAAGCAAGATGAGAAGGTCGATCCATGGATGACCAGAGTTGTCAACACCCTTCAGATCGTTCGTGTTTTCATCAATGTCAAGCCAGATGAGTGGGTACTCGCACGCATGGGCCAGCTGCAGAAGCTTCTCACAAAGCCTCTCAAGAACGAGGCTGCTGAAGTGCAAGATGCTCTCTTCTCCGATATTGGAGGCCCGGAAGGATTCCCGAAAATGAAGACTATCATGCAACGAGTCTTGGAGTCAATTCCACTCACACGGCCAGAAGACGAACTCCCCGATGCGGATGATGCTGCAGAGGAGTTCTTGACATTCATCGGTACCACGGCTGGAGATGCTCTTGGTGCTAACAACTTGCATTCCAGCATCAACATTCTTTGGGCCATGTTTCAAAGGAAGCAGGACAGTATCGATACACACATTCCCGGTCTACTCAAAGCACTACAAGGCAAGCTAGCCAAGGATCATATTGCAACCCAGGTGCCAGCTCAGCAAGCTGCCATGCAGGGTGTGCAGCCTCCACCCAGCGTCAATCCTCAGGACGTGGATGTCACCATTCTTGTCACCATCAAGGTCATCGAAATGATTTCAGCACGCATCTCTATCCTCGGCGATCAGCGTCGACCTTATCTGAGCATCGTCGCAAGTATCGTCGAGCGCTCATTGAATGTAGTCTTATGCACAAAGGTTCTTGACATGGTCAACGACTGGATTTTCAATTCGACGGAACCTGTTCCTACTCTTAAGGAGAAGACCGCTGTCCTGCAGAAGATGCTTCTCTTTGAGGAACGCCCTGACCCCACTCTCTACCACAAATTCCTTGACCTTGTGATCAGGATTTACGAGGATCCAAAGGTATACCGTACCGAACTTGCAGTCAGGATGGAGCAGGCTTTCTTGATTGGATTGAGGAGTTCTGACATTCCTATGCGCACTCGCTTCATGACCATCTTCGACAAGAGCTTGAGCCGGACTATGAGCAGCAGGTTCTACAAGCTGATCAATGAACAACAATGGGATGTGCTGGCGAATACTTGCTGGCTGAGTCAAGTCATCCATCTGATGTTCGGCTCCATTGACATGAATGTGCCAGCGAGGTTGCAAATGGAGGACTTCAAGACCTTCCCTGCCTCCAAGCTTTTCGGCACATATTCGGGCAACGAGCGCATCGGCGAGATCATGCTTGACGACAATTTTGACAAGCTCATCGCACAACAGAAGCGATTCGTGCAAGACGTTACGGAGATCAGGACGAAGGACATCTTAGAGCCGCTCGCCAACCTTCAACATACGGACTGGCAGCTCAACCACGATATCTGGGTCGTTCTCTTTCAAATGTGCTGGGCATCGCTTTCAAGGGAAGACCGAGACGACATCGAGACTGGTCTGATCAGCTTGATCACTAAAGACTTCCACAATCGTCAAGCTGATAAGCGACCCAATTGCGTTCAAACTCTGCTCGAAGGTATTGCTAGGTGCCAGCCGAAGATCAAGTTCCCAAGTCATGTCATGAAGTTCCAGGCCAAGAACTTTGACGCCTGGTACACCGCGGCTACCTTCATTGAGGAGGCTGCAATTCATCCGATCGTCGACACACCTGCAGTGAGGGAAAGCAATCTCGATGCGCTGGTTGAGCTGTATGCTTCTCTGCAGGAGGACGATCTCTTCTACGGTACTTGGCGTCGCCGATGTAATTTCGTGGAGACAAACGCTGCTCTTTCCTATGAGCAGAATGGAGTGTGGGACAAGGCACAGCACATGTACGAGCAGGCACAAATCAAGGCTCGCACTGGGTCTCTGGCCTACTCTCAAGGCGAATACATGCTTTGGGAAGATCATTGGGTCTACTGTGCCGAGAAGCTGCAACAATGGGAGATTCTCGGTGACTTCGCCAAGCACGAGAACCTGAATGACCTGTTCTTGGAGGCTACATGGAGAAACTACGACGCCTGGAGTGGCAACGAGAATCGCGAGCAGCTTGATTCGATCATCAAGGCTGTTTCGGACGCACCAACGCCCCGCCGGCTGTTCTACAGCGCCTTCATGTCATTGCTTCGCTTCCACAATAAGACAGAGACTCAGCAAGACTTTAATCGAGCTTGCGACGACAACATCCAGCTGTCAATCCGCCAATGGCACAAGCTGCCCAAGAACATCACCAAATCACACATCAGCTTATTGCAGAACTTCCAGTCCATTGTCGAGCTTCATGATGCTAGTGTCATATGCGGCAGTCTGGCTCAGACGAATGCAACCAACCTGGATGCCAAGTCACAGGAGCTCAAATTGCTACTTAGCACATGGCGAGAGCGACTGCCGAACTTCTGGGACGACATCAATGCATGGCAGGATTTGGTCACCTGGAGACAACACATCTTCCACCTTATCAATGGCGTCTACCTCCAACTCATTCCGCAAGGCCAGAGCAATGCTTCAAGCCAGTCATACGCTTACCGAGGATACCACGAGACCGCTTGGATCATCAATCGATTCGCACATGTTGCTCGCAAGCATCAAATGCCAGATGTGTGCATCAATCAGCTCAGCAGGATCTACACCCTGCCCAATATCGAAATTCAAGAAGCATTCCTCAAGCTTCGCGAGCAGGCCAAGTGCCATTATCAGAATAAGTCAGAGCTTAGTAGCGGGCTGGAAGTCATCAACAACACCAACCTCAACTACTTCGGTCCTCAGCAAAAGGCAGAATTCTACACCCTTAAGGGTATGTTTCTGGCCAAGCTCAATCACAAGGACGAAGCAAATGAGGCCTTTGGGACTGCGCTGTTCTTTGACATCAAGCTACCAAAGGCATGGGCAGAATGGGGACGATATAACGACAATCTCTTCAAGGAAGACCCACAAAGCATGGACAAGGCAGGCAATGCTATCAGCTGCTACCTCGAAGCTGCTGGGCAATACAAGAGTGCTAAATCAAGGAAGCTGCTCAGCAGAATCTTGTGGTTGCTCAGTCTCGACGACCCAGAAGGCAAGTTGGCAGAGTCATGGAATCAATTCAAAGGCGAGACGCCGGTCTGGTACTGGATCACATTCATCCCGCAATTGCTCAACAACTTGTCAAGGACACCGAGAGAGGCGACGATCGCACACACTGTGCTCAGCAAATTGGCCAAGACCTATCCACAAGCGCTGTACTTCCAATTGCGAACCAGCAGGGAAGACATGCAGACCATCAAGCGCAGCCAGGAACTCAAGGAAGCAAGAGAGAAGAAGGCAAAGGCCGCTAGAGAGAGCTCAGAGGCCAAGCAAAGCTCACCATCATCAAGACCTGGAAGTGCCGCGACGGATAATGAGAACAAACCTTCGAGCGCCGCCGGGGAGCAGACTCAGACCAACGGGACAACGAATGGCGAAACGCAGCCCAAGCAAGAAACCAAGGAAGGCGAGGAACAGAAGTCGGAGCCACCACAACCGGAGAAGCCAAAGAAGCCATGGGACCACACCGAGGAGCTCATGCAGACTCTCAAGACAGCATTCCCGCTACTGGCATTATCAATGGAGACCATGGTCGACCAGATACAGAAGTACTTCAAGTGTCAGCCAGACGAGGACGCCTACAGGCTCATAGTGGCTCTTCTCAATGACGCTCTGTCTTATGTTGGTCGGTACAGCAATGCTTACCAACCCAACGCCAAGCTACCACCTTCGACCGAAGCCAATATCACTCGATTCTCCGATAGCGTATTGCCTGCTCATATCCGCAGCGCCTTCGAAGAAGATTTTGTCAAGAACAAGCCAACCATGCACGACTATATCACCAAGCTGCGCAAGTGGCGTGATCGATTCGAGGAGAGGCTCGATCGCAGGACGTCGAAGATGCACCTCAAGATGGCACCACACCTTGCTGAATTCCGCTACCATAAATTTGACGAGGTCGAAGTGCCTGGTCAGTATCTCTTGCACAAGGACAAGAATCAGGACTTCGTACGCATTGAGCGATTCATGCCGGAGATCGATCTGGTCAGGGGGGTCACTGCTTGCCATCGACGATTGAGGATCAGAGGACACGACGGAAGTATTCATCCATTCGCAATCCAGCATCCGACACCACGATCTAGTAGACGGGAGGAGAGGATTTTGCAGCTATTCCGCATCTTCAACAGCATTCTCGCCAAGAAGAAAGAAGCTCGCCGCCGCAACCTTCAATTCCACCTCGCCATTATCGTTCCATTGTCACCCAGCTTCCGCATGGTACAAGACGACGCATCGTATATCAGCTTGCAAGGCATCTACGAGGACTACTGCCGCAGGAATGGAATAAACAAGGACGAGCCCATTCTCTTCCAGATTGAGAAGATGAGAGGGGCGGGCCAGGTCCGCTGTCCCCGACGCTCACCCGTCGTTGCAGAAACTGACACATCGCAGGCCAAGCCAGAGCATTTGCAAGCTGTGCGGGTCGAGACCTTGTCGGCCATTCAGGAGAAGTATGTCCCGCACGACGTGGTGCTTAACTACTTCAAAGCCATCTATCCTACTTATGATGCATTGTGGTTGTTCCGCAGGCAATTCTCTCACCAGCTGGCATCACTCACCTTCCTCACTTTCACCATGTTCATCACCACTCGCTATCCGTCGAAGATGAACATCTCCCGCGGCACAGGCCAGATCTGGGGCTCAGAGCTTGTGCCCGCAATGGCCGCGCAACAGCCTCGCTTCCACAACCCAGAAGCCGTGCCCTTCCGCCTTACGCCCAATCTGCAAACACTCATGGGCCCGATTCACACGGAAGGCATCTTCGTCTGCGCCCTCATGGCTATCGCGAGATGTTTGACCGAAACGACGTCAACGAGCAGCATCATGCCCACGCCCAACCCCGGCAGCGCTGCACAAGGCAACGACTCCGCGGGCAGCGATCTCGAGAGTCACTTGAGCATCTTCGTCAGGGATGAGATGAGTTTCTGGTACACGCAGCAGCACAGACAGACTAGTCGCGAGGGTGAGCTGAGGGAGAATGTCCAGAAGAATACGGATGCGATTGTGAATAAGGCGTTGGCGATTGCTGGAGAGCCCAAGGCGGGTAATCTGCCGGCTAGTCAGAGTGTGTTGGATTTGGTGGCCAGGGCGGCGGAGCCGAGGAACTTGGGAGCTGCAGAGGGTTTGTGGATGGGTTGGTTGTAGAGGTCTGGCTTGAGATGAATTATGAAAAAGGAATAGAGAGGGCATGACCATGGGACATGGAGAGGGCATGGAAGATGATTAGTTGTTTGACTTGCACAGCGCGGCGTTGGAGGAAGGGTCTGCTGCAAAGACAGCTTGAAGTTCTTGTATCATCTGAATACCATTATGATCTACTAGATCATGCTCAGCTATCCAAACAGCGAAAGAAGCAAACGTCTAAATGTACATTTTCGAATTCCGGCCGTTGTTGCATGACATGTAACGTGAGTTATGTGTAGGCCGGATATGTGAGGGGCGGGGCGAACTGGTGGGGCAATTTTTCGAATCATCCAAAATTCTGACCTCACCGCACTCATAACGTTTTATAGTCACAACGATTGCCATTGTCTTTCCACGTACGCATCTGTCACCATGTCAATACAGGAGTGGCAGTCACGTGCTGAGGCGCTCAAGCCTCTGAATCTCAAGGAGATCGAGAAGCCACTAGCAGAGCTGGATGCTCATCTTACCCTGCGCACATACATTGTGGGCTACACACCGACCGAAGTAGACACAACAGTATGGAAGACTCTCAGAGGTAATCGAATCGCACACAGCTATATCAAGCAGAACCTACGACCAAACCTGTGCAGATGGTTCCGCTTCATTGAAGAGACGGTCAAGCCAGAGATTGAGACCGCTGCTCGTTCCAAACCTGAACATGATGGAGCAAGCTACGAGATCGGATTACAAGATACGGAGAAGGGTGTGGTCACTCGGTTCCCTCCAGAGCCATCGGGATACCTCCATATCGGCCACGCCAAAGCTGCCTTGCTTAATGACTTCTTCGCGCACAAGAAGTACCAGGGTAAGCTGATCCTGCGATTCGACGACACCAATCCTTTGAAAGAGAAGCAGGAATTCGAGGATAGTATCGTCTACGATCTCGAGCTCATGGGAATCAAGCCAGATCAGCTCAGTCACACGAGTGATTACTTTCAGGAGCTCTATGACTACTGTGTCGATATAATAAAGCGCGGCAAGGCATACGCCGACAACACCCCCCAAGAGCAGCTGCGAGAGGAGCGCATGGCCAAGATCGAGTCCGCGCACCGCAACGACAGTATCGAGGACAACCTCGCTCACTTTGAGGAGATGAAATCCGGCAGCCCGGAGGGACAAAAGTGGTTCATCCGCGCCAAAATCGACATGTCCGACAACAACGGAGCTATGCGGGACCCAGTCATCTACCGCTGCTCACCCGAGCCTCACCACCGCACCGGTGCCAAATGGAAGATCTACCCCACCTACGACTTCGCCTGTCCTCTAATCGACGCCCACGAAGGCGTCACCCACGCCCTGCGCACTACCGAGTACAACGACCGCGACGCACAATACCAATGGTTCCTCAAAGCTCTCGACCTCCGCCACGTCTACAACTGGAACTTCGCCCGCCTCTCCTTCATCCGCACCTTCCTCTCCAAACGTAAGCTGCAAAAAGTCGTCGACTCAGGCCTCGTTTGGGGCTGGGACGACCCCCGCTTCCCCACCGTCCGTGGCATCCGTCGTCGCGGCATGACCGTCCCCGCCCTCCAGGAATTCATCGTCAAGCAGGGTCCCAGCAAAGCCATCACCCTCATGGACTGGACCATCATCTGGGCCACGAACAAGAAATACATCGACCCCATCGCGGCGCGCTACACCGCCGTCGAAGCGCAGGACGCAATTGAGTGCACCGTCTCCGGCCCTGGGACCGACGCACCACGGAGCGAGAAGAAGGACCTGCACGCCAAGAACAAGGATGTAGGGCAGAAAGACGTGTGGTACTCGAGCAAGATCCTCGTGGACCAGGTCGACGGGCAATCTTTCGCGGAAGGGGAGGAGATCACGTTGATGAACTGGGGGAATGCGTACGTAAAGACCATCACGAAGACGGGGGACAAGATCACGGGGATCGAGTTCGCGCTGCATCTCGAGGGGGACGTCAAGACGACGAAGAAGAAGATCACGTGGTTGAGTAAGGATCAGGAGCTGCAGGAGGTGTACCTTTACGATTTCGAGTATCTTCTTACCAAGGATAAGTTGGAGGAGGATGATGATTTTGACGCGTTCTTGGATAAGAACACGGAGAAGAGGACGAGATGTTGGGCGGATGTGAACGTAAAGAAGTTGAAGGAGGATGATATCATACAGTTTGATAGGAAGGGGTTTTTCAGGTGTGACAAGCCTGTTGGTGGGGATGGGAGGGCCAGGATCGGGGGCGTGGATGGGAAGGTGGTGGAGGAAATTGGGAAAGCGGGTGCCTTTTTCCAGATCCCCACTGGGAAGTTGAAGTAGGTCCACTGCTATCTAAAAGAAAAACAGACATGTGGGGAATGAGATAAATGCAAGATGACAGAAGATGTCATGAATTCTGCTCTAAAGCTGCCTTGAGTGTCTGCAACGCCACCTCTCTGCGCTTTAGAACCACACTAATCCCTGCCTCACCGTCTACAACTTCCAGCTCAGCTCCCTTGATTCTGTCCTTGACTTGCCCTGCCATGCGCGCGGGCGTCTCCCCGTCTTCCGCACCATGCCACATCCACACCGGACACTTGACATCCGCCACGTCGAAACCCCAGTCCATCTGCAGGAGCGTCCCTTCCCGCATTGCCCCTTCTGAGCTCACGCGCACAGCCTCTCTCGTTCCATCGACCACGGCCTTCTTGATGCTCTCATCCTGCATTGCGTCGAGATCTGCCTTGGGACGGGAGACCATCTGCCTCAAAAGTGCTTGCTCGAACACTTCCGGCCTTTCCGTATCGCGAGCAAAACGGCCCAAGTTCGCGTCGAAAGCATGTAACAGCATGCCTGGAGCATAGTAAGACATTGTCTTGACCAGCCATGGAGTCCAGTGCATGCCCCCCGAACCGAGAGAAGCGGGGTACGTTCCGGACAGGATGGCTACTGCTTTGAGTCGTTCTGGTGGAAGGACGGTGGCGAGACCTAAAGCGAAAGGCGCGCCGGCTTGAGCTGCTAAGATCGCTATTGGGGGAAGAGTAAGTGAGGAGATGAGGTTCGCAAGGTCGGAGATTGTGCTGAGAATTGTGTTTGATGGATGGGCAGAAGAGGTGGAATGGCCTGGTCGGTTGGGTGCAATTATGCGCGAGGACAGGGAGATGGCGAGGGAGTCCATGTGGGATGCTTCAATTCCAGATGAGGGTGAAGAATGTAAGTACAGAATCGTGGATGGAGGCGGGTTTGACGGACTGCTGGCGACGCCAAAGGTAAAATAGGAAAGCTTTCGGCCATCTGGTAAAGTTACTGAAGGTGGCTCTGGCGTCGACGAGGTGGGCGAGATGTATTGTGACATGAATGCTGTGATCTCGTGCAAAGAGACGAGGTCTTGTTCTGCAGAAGCAAGAGTGGATGGTGTGGAGGAATATTCGCGCCTGTCCAAGAAGCCTTGAGATGTCCGCGAGCTGGGCAGAACTAGTCCAAAAAGGGAAAAAAGCTTGGGAGCTGCTTGTGACCTTATCGCGAATGTGAAAGTCGAAGATAGTCGTGGTATCCCATCAAAAAACAAACGCCTGAAAATGCTGTACAGGATACGCCGATGGAGAAAAAAGGGATCGTTGCAGCAAGAGTGGTCTATTGAGACTGTGCTGGGTGGCTGTCAGCATCGCACATATCAATCCTCAGCGCCTGACATACACAATTGGGTCAAAAGAAGCCCGTATCGCTTCTTAAGAGTCACTCGGTGCCTGGAGTACTTGTCGTCTGGCGAGAATCTCGCAGGATGAGCGCTTTTCGTAACCTCGCTGCCGGCAATCTTCTTGAGGGTATAGATGCGCTTGCCCTCCTTGTCGAGAGTGTACATGAGATGCATGACGGGCTATGCGAGTATTGTGATCGTCCAAGAAAACTGTATGTCGCGTGTGTGAGGTGTGCCGGTGCTAATGCTCGTCTTGTTGGAATTGTGCGTGCAATAGCGATATCGAAAAAATTTCTGGCAAGAGCGAAATCTTGGCTTGCACGAGTCGTGCAAGAATAATTTCTGACTCGTGCCTTGCTCCGAACAACAGCTGTCTCCATTCCAACTCCCTTTCTTCATTGCTACTGATAGTATCTGTACAGTACTGTTGCAGCAAATATGAGATATACTGCATTAGTCTCGGGGCTGCTGCTGCTTGTGAGCTCGGCTTCTGCTCAATTCCAGTTTTTCGAGCAAATGTTCAACGGAGGTCAAGGACAGCAGCAACCGCAGAATGCAGCCAGCGACTCGCAATGGTATCAGCACAATTACGACAATGGTAATTTCCCAGCAAAAACGCTTCGCGAAAGTTGCTAACGTATGCTAGTGCGCTGCGACAAGTATCTCTGCCCGCACACACTGTCCTGTGTTCACTTCCCTCATCACTGTCCTTGCGCCTTCCCGGACGTTGAGGAGAAGGTAGAGCTGGGAGATGGGAGCATGATCTGCGCGAGCAAAGGTGGATACAAGCAAGGCGAGACGGCACGCAAGATTGAGCTGGCGAGGAAGGGAGCGCTATGATATTCTAGCAACAACATGAAGACTCGAGGTTCATTATCACACCATACTTGGACTGGCAGGCGAAGCAGCACTGCATTCATGGTCTATCAGACAGTGTATATCCCTGATGGAAATGGTGGCAACGATTTCTGTGCCGCTTCTCTCGCATCCATCCGATCAAAGTACGCCTTCACGTTCTTCCTTCCTGGAAGCAGAAACCATGTAGCTATCGACAGCTGCATCTTCACAATCGAGTAAAAGTGGATGTCGGCAGCCGAGAACCTCTCGCCGCACAGCCAGGTTTTGCCTTCCAGCTCGTCCTCCTATCGGTTCAGCCCTTGATTGACCTGGAGCTTGAGCTGCATCCTCGCTTCTGGATTCGGTGTGCGGTTGCCTTGGTAGAAGTCGATGGTAGCTTCGTCGTTGCGAAACCAATTTGTCAATGGTTGGACAATCTCAAGATCCATGCGTCGTAGCCACATGCGAGTTTCGGCGCGCTCAAGAGCTGTGTTACCGTATAAAGATTGGCCGGATGTCGCAATCTCGTCGATATACTCGCAGACGGCGGGTGTCTCAGTAAGGACAGTGCCGTCTTCCAGCACAAGTGCTGGGACCTCTCCTCGGGGATTGATTTTGCGATAGGCGAGGCGTCGATTCTCCAAATTCATGATGTCTAGTGGCCTGACATCGATTGTGAGCCCTCCGCGTTCTTGAGAAGAGGCGGACAGCATAGGTGGCGGCTGCCATACCGTCGTATAGCTTCATATTCGTCATTGTACAAGCAGTGATAGAGACTTCGTTGTTGTGGTAGTGTCTGAATGGAAGCTTTTGATAGACTTGGTTGTATCTGAATTTGAATGAGCAATGTATCCTCCTGGGACAGACAAGGCCTTTATGCTAAAGAATAAAGCAAGTGTTGTTGCTGACGGAGTTTGACTTGAGCTCCAGACGGTGCCAACCTCCAAACCCCGTGCATCTCGCATTAGCGCAGCCATATCCGAGCATATGAACCAAACTTGTCACAATCTCTCCCGAAACTCCATCTTGTCTCCGTCCAACCCAACATCCACGAGGGCAAATCGCGACCAAAACTCAGGCACAGTGCGTATTCTGGCCAATCTATTCAGATTTAAGATCTTGCTGGCTATATCGCAAGTCCGGCCTAGAGTCTGTGGTCGTACAACAACACTTCCACATGTACATCACATTTCTATTCTTCTAGCGGGTGTTATACAAATCAATGCTTGGTGTTGGAAATGGAATTGTTTCGCCGTGTGTGTGGCTGCACAGTTGTGCTGTTCCTTGAGACACCAAAATTGATCAGAAATAGTCGGAGTGCTCAGCTGTGAATCGTTGCGTTATGATGCTGCGAGAGCCGGACGCTATTTGTAAGATTCAGGCTGAACAGGCAAACAACGAGCGTCTGACCTGTCTCAAGGTATAATGAAATCGGTCTCAAGCACAGGTCTCTAAAAATCCTTCGATGTAGTCTGCGTGGTAGTTGACGTGCTGGACGGTATGCGGAATTGTCCCTGCTTGGACTTATGGACTAGAGCCCGGGATGGAATTGCTTCTCAGGTCGCGGTGCTGTGTCTACCCTGTGTCATGCACGATGAGACCAGCGCAAGCGTAAGCCCGAGATTGCACGACTGAAGCGAGATAAACCATGTAGAGGGTGTATCTTCTGCCATCAGATCAAGTCAAGCACCTTTCGCGTCATCATCCAAAACCCAAGTCAACTTTTCATCTTCAATAACTCAACCACCCATCCACATCATCAACAATCAAGCTCCCTATACACCAGACAGTCATAAGTCTTACCACTGCCGCCAACAACACCGCCTCGCCACCAAACAAAAAGAAGCCTGTCAAGCCTGTCAAGCCTGTCAAGCCTGTCAAGCCCGTCAAGCCCGCCAACTTAAGTACCGCGGCCAAGAGCGACATCGACAAGTGCAGCGAGGAGGTACAGAAGAAGATCGGTCTTCTGGTGCACGATCTCAAGCAGATGGCCATAAATGCGGCTTATGAGAAGGAGTGTAGTGCCAAGAATCTCGACGACGAGACGGCGAGGAACAAGAAGAAGGAAGCCCGTCTTCAGAAGAAACTCAGGAAGCAGAAGGGGGCGACCAAGGCTCAGCTTGAGGAGAAGGAAAAGATCATCAAGGCGAAGCTTATGGTCATGGCTGAGCTTCGGGAGAAGGAGGCGCAGAACGAGAAGCTGTGGGCTGAGAAGCAGACATTCGTGTAGGTTTCGACCTTTGCTGGCATTTTGATAAGTGGAGAACTAACGTATCAAGGGGCCAACCAGGTTGAGCTGTTGAGGAAGTTGCTGATGTCTGAGGCGGTAGTTGGGGTCATGGAGAGGAAGTACGAGAAGTTGACCAAGGAGAATGAGAATGCGAAGGTGGCTTTCGATGGTGCTCTTGGTATCCTGCAAGGCTACCACTCTGGCTGTGATGAGAAGAAGACCGACATTATCACGGTTGCTGAAACCGGAGAGGATGACAGCGAGGGCTCCGCTGAAGGTATGAGCATTGAGATGCCCTGATACGTGGTGTCTGGTCATCGGTGTTGAGCTTCGACGTAACGTCTCCTCGTAATGTGGCTGGGTGTGAGGATTGATACCAGCAATAGTAGGTAGAGATTACAATGACTTCGGTCAATCCTGGAGATGCAGCAGCAGATCTCCTGTGCTGTTGTTGCCTTATTGAGCTTCTGCATTGTAGCCCATGTGGTTACTTGATTTATTCGAACTTAAATCTTGGATTTAGCAGACTTTGTACCCGTCAACGGCTTTCTTTCCAGCGCTTTAGCACGAATGATATCTGTCGTCTCCCGCCAGTCAAGAGCTTCGAAGTGTTGCCAGTCTTTTTTCATGTAGCTGCCATCAACATTCCAGACGCCCCAAGTGCTCTGACTCCTTGAGGCTATCATACCTTCGGTAATTTGAGTAACACTTTCGATAAGCTTATTAGCTTGCCACCATTTCGGAAAGAACATGAAGAAATCGTGCGGCATAGCTTCATACTCGTCGAGTGTGACTTTGACGCCTACTGATCGCAGTGCATCCACGAGCACAAGGGTGCCATCCCTGTAGCATTCGTCCGTGCCGATATCGACGTAGATTGGAGGACAGGCTTCCCAGAACCTTGCAGCTGCCATGTTCGGCGACACCATCGGGTGTGCTAGCATCTCTTTGTAACAGTATGGATGCTCTCGAGGAGGTTTGGATGGCCAGATATCGTCCGGGGGAAAGGAGTCATATAACGCAGGATGATGCTCGGCAGAGAACATATCTTTGTCTTGGTTCTGAAAGAAAGAAAGCAAGGCAGGATGGATCTCAGGGGCGGGGGAGAGCACCAGGACTCCAGCAGGAAGGGGAAGCTGTCTTTCATATCCTGAAAAGTCCAAAGTCGGGCGTGGAGAATGCGAGAATGGATTAGATGAAGATCCGTCAGGGTTAGTACTAGAACCAGAGAAGTGAAGAATCGTCAAAACCGTAGCCAGGGCGACAGAAGCACCATGGGAGTTCCCTGCGAGAACGATGTTCGAAGCAGGGATTGGTTTGTGCAATGATCCTGGTGGCGGATAAAGCAGATACAAGTATGCCAATAGAAAGTCCACGAGGCCTGCTGGATAGGGATGCTGAGGAGCCAGTCTCTTCTTTACGTTGATGACTCGACCTCCAGTGGTGCGAGCAAGATTAGTGAGGAAGGGCCTGTATAGCAGAGGGCTGTTTGATCTGTTTGTGTCAGAGAAGTGCTCAGGCCATGACAAAAGCTAGACTTACACAGATGCACCTCCTGCCGTGAACAAGATCACCAAGCCACTGGTAGCATCCTTGACCATTGTCTCATATTGCTCGGCCAACGAGTCTCGATTCCCCGGGTGTGCAGAGGAACCATTCTTGCGATATCCAATCCACTCGCACTGCACATCAGCGACGGTGCTCATATCATATTTGACGGCATGACCCTGAGCCAGGTCTGCCGTTGCGTTTGCAACAATTGACTGCAGCTGGGCGGCATTTACTGCGTCCGCTGACAGCGTCGACCTAACGACGTGTGTCGGGCCACGAGCAGGACCGTCTTTCTCAGACCTTGCTTGCTGAGCTGAAAATGGCAAAGCGCCGGTAAATTTTGCCACATTTGTCTTCTTGGATCGGATCTCATCAAGTATAGCTTGCTTACTGAGACGCTGCCCGGTGGTCGACGTGGAGGTCATCTTTCACAGACTGATCTATGATATCAAAAGCTGGTGAGGCCGAAAGGGAAAAGACAGATCCAATAGCCAGTATGATGAGATGGCCGCACTTGTCAAGCAAGCACCCCTCATCAAGGTAGGGTCCTCATTAAGGATGCCTCGGAAGCTGGAGCTGGGATGGGGTCATGTCATCAACAGGGAACCAATCGGTGCACCAGGCTAATCTGTTGATCCTACACCAGGCTGACCTCCAATTGCCTGATTGGTGAGCATCGCCAATTTACACCTCATCGCAAGAGCTGTTGTGACTATTCAGTATAGATTTTTGTCTCATCTCGTGGTGGTCGGTCAAGCTCAAGAGAAAAAATAGATTGAATCGTAAATCTAACAGGCGGGATCTGAATGGCAATCCTCCCCGCTGTTTGATCAGTTCTGGTGGACTTTTCCGCACAATCTCTCCTTGCCCCTTTCACCTCTCTCTCTACACAACACTTCGGATGACGTTGGGTCGACGTAGGCTTCAAGTCATATATTCAATACACAGTCTGGTTAATGAGTCATTACATGTTTACAGAACCTAGTCAATGGAAGTGTCACTAAGTCGCGAGATGATCGACTAAGCCTTATTTTGTCATAGCCTGGCCCCCTTCTTGTTGCTAATGAGGTCGGTAAGGAGCATACTTCGTGTAGTGAAAAGCAGAGCATTGCGGAGATGTTGGCAGACCACAAGGACGAAACAAATATGCTGGGACTATGGATAATCCGTAGTTATCTAAATATCTGACTGAACTATGAGAGCGGAGCTTAACGAAGCAAGAAAACAAACAGTGATAGAGACGGTGACGTGTCACAGGCAAGAGGTCGGCGCAAGTTGCTTTCTGGAAGAGAGTGTCTTGAAGGAGTCGAGAGCATACCCATGTCTGTTGCCTCAGATTCAGCGAAAATGAGCGCTATGCTACTGCGGGTCACCAGCGTCACATCGAGTACCTTCAACAAAGTCCGGGCACATCCGGGCCGCAGGACTCTGTTTCGGAAGCCAGGTGGATTGCTGAAAGGCGATCTTGCAGCGCGAGTAGACGGTTTTGCTTGGCGGGTTGATCGTGTCGCGCCATATCTCGAATTGTGCCTCGAAAGCGCCATTGTCGAGCATCTTTTCAGGTAGCTGTGAAATCAGATCCTGCATCCTATTCCAGTTGAGAGTTGTCGTACTACAAGTGTTCTTGCATGTAATCCAAAGAGACCGTGAGTCGCCAAACTTGAATGCGCTGCCACTAGGGAGGAATGGCAGGACATAGTCCGGACAAGGTGTCTGAACCGTGTTGGAACCTTGCGGCCTGGAAGGCCCCTGTCCTCGATTCTGCAGGGTATATGTAGTGCCGTGATTGTCTTCTCCGATGTAGTCTATGGTGGCGAAGTCTCTGCCGGGTCCCTCTTTCAGGGTTTCCGACACTGCATGTGGAATTCCTTCAAGCATTGCTTTTCTGACGCAATCAAGACCTTCTCGTGCTCCCGCAGTCGAACATCTAGCTTTGGTCGCCCAGTCATAGTAGCCAGCCGACCAGACGTTTCCGCTGCCCTTCACCGTGCCAGTCAACCTTAGCAGACCACTCTCAATTGAGATGGCTGTCACAGCAGAACCCTGCGGTGGTGGGGGAGCAGGAGCTTGACGGTCTAGTACAACACCTGAGTGGACTTGTACAGCCAGGCAAGTAAGCAATGAGAGGATGAGGAAAGCCATGATTCGAACGGATAGGCGGAGATCCGAGGGAAATGCTCAGACGATTTGTGACTGTTTGAGTTGAGAAGATCAATACTTGCGCGAGCCACATCCTCCTTTTATGTCCTCAGAACAGGAATGTCACTCTGAGTTGACCTCGAAGTCCGAGGCTCTCTATTCAACATCTCATCCGAACGCTACTACTAGTCACGTCACGAAGGAATGGTGTTGATGAATGGGGCAGGTGCAAGGTTCAGTGTATGGGAAGGATGGGCGCCTCTTCGCGAAGGTGTGCAGGTATTCGCATTGGAGGGAAGTATTTGCGGCGCCTCTTTAGCGAGTATCGGCGTCTCCGTGCACGGCGGCGCGGTAACCTAAGAGCCAAGAAAGTTGCTCCACCCCAAGCAATGGGACGAGATGTACTGCTGTATGCCACGATCTGCATGATGATATGAGGACTATTCGAATGTTTCAACGAGCAGACCGAGTTTGAGCGACAAGCACTGATTCATAGGTACGTAGAATAATCATTGATGATATTTCAATGCCAAGATCAATGCCAAGATCAGGACAAACATTCGGAGCAGCCAAGAAGACCTCGGCCAGGCGACACGGCTCTCAGGTGGAAGCGCCTTCTGGTCGATAGTCTAACGGTCTAGCCCCGCATCGGAGCGCGGGAAAAAGAACCGCGCCATCCAAAGAGCTCCTCGCTGGAATGACCATTGATACATGCTCACCCAACGATCACAGGTATGTTAGTCAAGCGACTGTTTGCAAGAGAGGCGGAAAGTGTGACATTATCTCGGTGTGTCCAATCCACCTTTGGCTGCACACACGCTTGGACCTTCGCTCGGTCAAGCGGCGTGATTATCACTTTACCCAATAGTCTACCGGTTCCCGTTGCACACTTCCGCGTCGACGAGGATCATTATGTCAACGCGACGGCCAGTCTTCGCTTGGACTCGATTTATTACTCTAAGATAGGCACGGTAGCACCAAAAGCAGGTCAGCCAAGTGATCGGCAATGTTGTTCTGCAACAGCTTTCGAGAGTAATGTGCCACTTGCCAACAGGTCTAGGATGAGAGTCGTATATAGAGAGCCGCCTACTTACAGTAGCTCGTGTAAGTTAACATTGTCAATACCTGCCATGACCCTCCACGACAGCATTGTGTGTCGCTTTTCCTTCCTCCTTCTATTGTTCACTCATGTCATAGCCGCGACCACAAATACAACAACGCCTCGGCAATTTTTCTTAGTGAGCAAAGTGAAACCAGGACAAGCCGCTGGCAAGAAGAAATTTAACAATTATGTCATCAACGTGTACCACACGACACAGAGTACGTGTGTGGAACTATTCGAATGTCTCGATATTGACTAGAGTTCAGACAGAATCTCTTTTCGCATGAGTCCTTACACCGACAAGGGCAATGTACAAGAATTGGGTTCGCTCTACTGGCTTGTCGAAGCTGGAGTATCCTTGAGATCTCCTTACAACTCGCCAACAAGCTCACCACTGTCTGATTTGCGAGTCAACGCCACTGTTCCTCCTCTTGGGTGGGCATTCGACTTCGACGCAGATCCGTACCGATACTGGGAAGAGCCCTTTTTCACCTCCCAGAACACCACGCGTAAAGGAGGCTTCTACATGGATAAGGATGGTTTGCACTTTTCGTTCGATGCGTCAAGTGGTAATGCGAGTGTGGTTATCAGTAAACCAAAGGGGTGGATGCTTTGCGACTGGGCCTACGAGGGGCCTCAGATTGTCGTCAGACAGCGCAGCGGAAAGGCCACACCGTCCACTTGTGCTGATATCTGGCTGATGCCACGATACAAGAAGTGATAGATATAGAATCGAGAGCGATCTTACAGGTAAAGGTGCGTGGTATATAGAGAGAGTTATACGTACAACTTGCAGCAATGAAGAATTTGTACACTAATACCGCCTTTACCTTGTCACTCACCTCGTTGCCGGCGACCGCATCTGGTGACCTGCCCCTCATACTGGTAGGAGTGTTGTGATGCAGACGCGCACTTGATACGTCCTCGACCTGCATGACAGCATTACCGTCAGACGCATCATCAACATCCCTCTCACCACCCAAGCCTTCCGCCATATCGCCCTGGATGCGTTCAATTGGGCTCTACACGTAGCATCTCAACAAAGCACTCCCGGGTAGATACACGCGACTCGTCTGTGACAACCTCAAGACACGAACATCCTGGCACAAGCGAGAACGAATGATTGCCATCTTGATTAATATCTAGCGAGAATCAGGTTGCAGGAGGACAAGCGATGTGGATGCGGAGAAGCGCTCGAGACCGGAGCGCACGTGATGCTCACGTGTCCAAAATGGACAAGGCAACGAGGACAGCTTGAGGAAGAAGCAGGCACCAGAAGGGGCGACATGTCCCTTCTGCTCCGTAGATGGTCCGACAGATATTCTCGTGGTCTAAGGACGAATGGAAGTCATCGATGTCGACGGTGAGAGCCAGCAGCCACTTTCTCAAATCGATGGGGAGGGTGCGGCGCGTAGCCGAGAGACAGCGGCCAGACGGAGAAGCCGGCATGGTGGAGGGAGTCTGCGCAACCAACAGAATCCCCAGTGAAGAAAATCGTCCTACCAATGTTTTCAGGTTCTCTTTGCAGGAGTTAACGGTGGTGTATTTATGTTTTATTCTTCAGTTTAAAAGTTCCTTTTTTATACTAAAATCCTAATAAATTACTTATCATCTAGATACTTTTATAGTAATTATATCTAGCATCATATTTCTGTTCAAGGCCCACAAAGAATATCCCTGCGTGATCCTCTCGCTTGCCAGTCTTATCAGCACCTCGTCGGAGTTGAAAACAGTGTTCAGCGTTTTCCGATGCATGGCCGATGCCGGCCCAGCATGACTGTTTTTCTGGTCGTTAAGCATTTTCTCGTTCTACAGATATCCTAGGTTTGGGTCACCTGTAATCACAACTGCTCTACAGAGCATCATGGCGACAATGACGGCGACCATGGAAGTTCCGTCAGCAGTGAATATCCCCTTGCAATCCCGAAATTCTGCAATGCTTTCAAGTCGAGTCAATGCTCCGAGTGCTGATGTCGCGAGCCCTCGCAGCCAGCATTCGATCTACTCACGGTTCACGAGAGCGCAGAAGAAGTCGATTTCGCTGTTTGTCGCCTACTGCGGACTGCTGGCATCCATGTCAACGACAAGTATCCTTGCTGCCGTCCCTGAAATTATCGATACATTCAACACCACGACGACGGTTATCAACATCAGCAATGCCTTGTATCTTGTCACCGTGGGCCTCTGCTGTTGCTTCTGGGGCCCCATGGCTGATACTTTCGGTCGAAAATCAGTGAGTATAGACTTCAGAAATGCTATCTTGCAAACCAGTCTGACGACGTTCTGGTAGGCCTATGTAGCGAGTTCAATCCTTTTCTTTGTTGCGTCTATAGGCACGGCAATGTCCCCGAACGTTGTCGCATTGTTCGTTTTCCGAGCTTTGACCGCCGCACAAAGCACATGCTTCTTGATCCTTGGCTCTACGTGCATATCCGACATCTACCATCCGGTTAGTACTCTTAGCCGCTCGTCAAGTTCAGCCAATACTGACCGTCCTCTGAATAGACTGAAAGAGCCACGGCCATGGGGTGGTTCCTGAGAGGTACCCTATTTGGTCCTGCATTTGGACCACTCATCTTTGGCATAGTCGTCACGTTCCGCTCCTGGCGATTTATCTTCTGGATTCAAACAGCCATGAGCGGTGCCGCACTACCTTTGTGCTTGTTCCTCTTCCAAGAAACACTGCTTCAGCCACGATACACCGAGATCCGCGGTCAGAAGCTCTCCGAAAAGGCATCAAAACTATGGGAATGGACCAACCCGCTCCTCATGTTCAAACTGCTCCGCGAACGAAACCTCCTTTGCATCGTACGTGCACACCAGCTCCTACCACTCTACAGCATCTCCTACTAATCATCCATCCCAGAGCATCGCCTCCTCCACTCTCGCATTCAACATGTACGCCCTCCTCACCCCCATCCGATACGTCCTCAACCCCCGGCTCGGCCTGACCACCCGCTCGAGGCCGGCCTACTCTACCTCGGCCCAGGAGCAGGCTACCTCATCGGCTCCACCGTCGGCGGCCGCTGGTCCGATCACGTCGTCAAGACCTGGTCTTCCCGCCGCGGCTTCCGGCTGTGGGAGGACCGACTGCGCGGCGCCCTCCTGTTGACGGGTATCGTGCTGCCTGGCTCTACGTTGCTGTACGGCTGGGCGGTCGATCGCCGTCTAGGCGGTATTGCTCTCCCCGTGGTGTGTATGGTTGCACAGGGGCCGGCGCAGACGTGTGCTTTCCCTTGCTTGAACGCTTATATTATGGACGTGATGCAGCAGAAAAGCGGCAAGGCGGCAGGTGAGTCGCATTCCGCAAGAAGATTTGAGAGTGGTGGCGCTGACGGTGGTGTAGCGAGTAATTATTTCATCCGCTACGCTTTCGCGGCTGTGGCGACCGCTAGTATTGCCCCGGCCATCGATGCGTTGGGCGTGGGTTGGGCAGTGACGATATCTTCCGCCATGGTGTCTCTGGGGTCGGGGCTAGTGCTTTTGACGGTCCGCTCGGGCGCGACGTGGCGGAGTGGACGGAGATTGGCATAGAGATGGTTGTACGATGACACTGACTCTATGGATTCTGGTACGTCTCGTGGTGGTTTACCCTATACTGCATCAACCTCCGGAGCAGTAACGACGATATGTCCTATTCCCCGCGACACACAGCTCAACATCTCACCTTCCTTCTCATCTGCTGTCAGCCCGTTCCCTCTATGCTCTACCCTCCCTTCTTTAACAGCGATCCGACACGTCCCGCAACTACCAGTCTCGCACGAGCTAGGTACATCAAAACCCGCCTCCCTCAATGTCTGCAGAAGACTCTTGTTGGACTCTACTTGTACAGTCACACGTCGGTCCTTGTCCACTACTTCAGCTGAGAAAGGATCGCCAGAAGTGTCCGCGGCGAAGAGCTCGTAGTAGACTTCATCGTCAGCCATACCTGCTGACTTGGCGCTCGCGATCACGGCATCGATCATGCGTTGCGGTCCGCAAGTGAAGACCTGGCTGTTCCATGTCCGATGAGTGAGGATGTTTCCAATGTCCATACGCTCCCCCTCTGACTTGCGGTAGATGTGTATATCGGGTCCCAACTCCGAGAGGATCTCTCGGAAGGCGACATCATCAGGGTCGCGAACGGCATAGTGCAGCTCGAGGGTCTGGTTGATGGTGATCAACTTCTTCATCATCGCTAGGAAGGCTGTGATGCCGATGCCGCCGACAATGAAGATATAGTGGGACGCCATGCCGCTGGGGATCATGCTTCGTTTGAAACTACCAACTTCGACGGTATCTCCTGGGTTGAGGTGGTCGTGGATGTACGCCGAGCCACCTCGACTGCTGTCGTCCCTTGCGACTCCAAGTGTGAAGGCTTCGGTAGTTCCGGATATGACAGAGTAGGCTCGTTGTAAGCCATTGGGGAGTCGGAGCAGCGCATAGCTACCTACTGGCACATTGGTCGATGTTGCCGCCGGGTCTTGTGTCTTGAAGCCGAGTTTGACGACTCGAGCTGTTTCTTGGGTTTGACTGATGATAGTCCATTGAGTCCACTGCTCAACTTCCTTGGGCTTCTGGCTTTCTAGATGGTCCTTCCATCGAGTCCTGAACACGTCTTTGCATTCGTCGCCCATGACCTCGATATCCATCAGCTCTTGTGTAATCTCCAGGTCCGACCTGTCACGGTGAACATAGTGATGAAGCCGCGTGATTGTCCATTTTGGATGATCTCTGCGAATGACTCGCATTGTCATACCGGCCTCAATACGGCCCTCCTGCTTCACACGATAATACCATCCGGTCTTGGCTGCTTGGTGCGTCTTTGGCGCAAAGTTCTTGATACCGAATCGCTGGTTGAGCTTGAAACATGGCTGCCGAGGCAAACTTACCTCGAGGATACAGCAGTCTGTTGCATCATCAGAGATGTCGTCCGTGTGACTGATTTGTACCAGGTCGCCAATGCAGACATTCTCTTCACAGAAGCCGTCGGCGACCAAGTTCTCGCCGAAGCCACCGGGAACAAAGCGGCTGAGCACATCTGGGTCAGAGTATTTGGACTTCCAGAAATCATAGTTGGTGGAGCAGTACTGATGAACAGCTTTATCGATGCCGCCGTGGAATGTCAGGTCATGCTCGTCGTCGGGTAGACCAAGCAGCGAGACTGGTAGCTGACCTTGTCGCAGCTGTTTGTCGATCCCAGATAGAACAGGACCAAGTCGCTTGAGTTTTGAAGTCCTAACCTCGACAAGTTTGGTGGGAGGTGGTAGTCCTACCGGCGACAGATCAATTGATGGCATAGCTATCAAATTTGAATCGCTCAGGTGGGTGTTCCGCTGACAATTTGTGCGATTTCATTATAGTGTGGTGTTTCGACAAACGGGGGTCGCAGAATAGAAAGAAGGAGGGTTCGACCACCAAAGGAGAATAAAACAGTGTGAAAGATGACTCGAATCAGGTGAAGGTGTTCACGAGAGAAGTAGGTTGAGCCGAGCCTATTTTGGTGAGGAGTCCCAATCCCGGTGGGCTAGCTTGACAAATTTATTTCATTGACCTACTCGAACACCATACAACCCGCTCTTGATGTTACAACGCTCAAATTCCATGTCGAGCACGCAGTCGCCGACAAGGAACTCGTCAAACACTGATCAGATGGCGGTTCAGAAAATGCGGAGACATTTGTCAGCCTCAATCCAGTGTCCCGGTGAGATTTGGCGGCCCTTTGTGTTCTTCCGTTCTCCTTCCAGGCCGCCACTATGCTGATACACATACGTGAATATGTCAAAATCCCACATCAGGCTCGTGGTCACGCACGCAGCGGCAAGTAAGTTCTCCCGACGGTCGTTTCGTTGACTTGAGAGCATGTCGTAGATATCTCTCGAGTAAGATAAATGACCGTCTAATTCTTCCTACAAGTACCTCCCGTCTGCTGTTCTGCACTTCCTGTATCGGCCAATTGTGCCCAGCAACAACTGTCAAACCAGCTATTCGCAGAACTTGATTCATTGAATAGAGTAGAAGAAAGGTATGGCGGCAACAAGACTTCGGGTCGCGGTGGTAGGGGTAGGTAGCGCTGGTCCCCATGAATGGGCCACTTGAATCTTGTGCTTATACAAATGTACAGGCGACCGGCAACGTCGGCAGAGAGCTTCTCAAAGCACTTCTGCGCAAACCAGAGCGGTACAGCGTCACTGTTGTCACTCGTTCGGAGGGCCAGACTTTGCCCGAAAATGTCAACATCAAGGTAGTCGATATCGCTTCTCGAACGGCACTTCAAGAAGCCTTCACAGATCAGCAGGTGGTCTTCGATACTAGCAGGGCCTCCAGTGTAGACACAGCCATT
Source organism: Elsinoe fawcettii (assembly GCA_007556565.1). Taxonomy (NCBI): domain Eukaryota; kingdom Fungi; phylum Ascomycota; class Dothideomycetes; order Myriangiales; family Elsinoaceae; genus Elsinoe; species Elsinoe fawcettii. The sequence continues at coordinate 1,496,398 of SWCR01000008.1, read as the reverse complement.
CCGATCATAGATGCAGCCGTCGCAGCCGGAGTCTCGCGCTTTGTGCTGTCCGAGTATAGCATGGATCCTGCTGAAACCGAACCGCGAAAATTACCACCGTTCCAGGGTAAAGATCTAGCCATGCAGCATATCCAGAAGCTCGCCGATGAGAACAAGATCAGTTGGTCGTCCATATCCACCGGTGCATTTCTGGATTGGAATTTGCGGGTAGGGTTCTCCAATATTCATCTCAAAAGCAAAGAGGTCAGCTACTGTGATGACGGTTCAGCGGCAATAGCATGGACCCCGTTGAAGTCTATCGGTGAGGCAGCTGCGAATTTGCTTGAGCATCTTGACGAAACAAAGAATCGGATGTGCTACATCTTTTCGACGTACAAGAGCCAAAAGCAGTTGGCCGAGCTAGCCATGGAGGCCCTGGGTCCGGAGGACTGGAAGATTGAGCAGTTGGATATGGAGCAGGTCTTTCGTGAGGCCACAGAGAGATTCGCGTCGGGCAAAATAGACGACCAAGTGATTGGCGACATAGTTCGATGGACCGCATCGAAGCAGGAATATAATGGACCCTGGGACCAGAATGACAACGACTTACTTGGAGTAGAGGAGATGAGCGATGAGGAGATTCGGAACCTGATCAAGGAGGTTGCTGCTGAGCCATGAAGCCCAATCTACCTTCTCATAAAGTTTCCGTATGATGGTACACAGGTTGATATTATGTTGTATACGGTTTTGAATACACAGAATCGAATGTATTTATCGGCGCAGTCACTTTGATCAATCATGTCACGAGTGATTCTTTGTCTGCTGAGCTTCAAGCTCGATGATCCGCCGACGGGAAAGTTTAGCCGAGCGACTAGAGCTCCGACTTCACATGGCGGAATAGAAACGATGCTTTCCCGCAGCAGGTCTTCTACAAAAGTGCGTCTGCGCGTCAGCTGTAAAGCTGACATGGCAGTATGGCCGACGATGTGCCGATATCGAATCTTCAACCTTATGAAACGATTGTGCAAAGTTCAACGATCAGAGCCGAAGTTTCTCTAGTCTGGCCGTACTCATCCTCACATGCATCCGCTGCACTACTACTGGTGGACCCCGACTTCAGGAAACGACATGCTCGCGGACAAGTTCGTGCTGTGTTCCGTGGCCCAGCTGCAAGAGCCCTTGCCAAAGCACATATAGGAATCGGTGATATCCTTAGGATCGATTTGGGAGGAGCAAAATGGCAGGACCGGAATGAAAGAGCTGCTACCCTGACACCAGGAAAGGCTGTGGAAGCTGAACTATGTTTCGAGAGGACATTAGGTGTCACCGTACTGGAAGATGCGACAGGTGCCGTGGATGAGCGCGTGGTCAAGGTCACTGAGCCAACTCCGCCGTCCTCACCCCAGAATAGGAAGCAAGTGGGACCCGTTACGCCTGGACCTCAAAGTAGCGGTACTGGTAGACTTGGACTAAGGACACCCTTCGGAGGAGGTTACGCGAGTCCAGCTTTTATGAAGAGGCTGCGCTTGTCCCAAGAGCACTTTCTAGAGTCCCCTGGTCTTTCATCTTCAACGACGCCAGAAGGCAGTCAAAGCACAAAGAGAAGACGTTTATCATACAAGAATGTCACAGAATGGCGATTTGCCGGTGGTAGTCCAATTAAAGAAGCTCGTACCACCGATAATGATGCTGAGGACGAAGACGAGGACGTTATGATGGGGCAGTCCTTACGAGCAAGTCATGGACAGTCCAGCTCCGCCGAAGCTGCAATGCCACCGTCGCCGAGGACTGCACTTTCTACTGATATCATAGCAAGCGTAGGCGGACTAAATGCAGACCAGCCAGTAGCCATTTCATCAGACACCGATTCTGGTGATGAGGACGACGACGACGATAACGATGTCGAGAGTATTGATGGACAGCGTCTTACAACGCTGGACCAGTACTCTCCTCCATTGCCCACTGATCTACACAGTCAACAACGCCGACTCAACATACCGCCTATGGCCCCGCCACCCCTTCCACGATTGCAGATGCCGGCCCCGTCAACACTTGGCTCTGCTGAACCGAGGACTCCGGAGCTGAAGCCTATCTCAGCAGCAAACCTACCACTTCCGTCACCATTTCCGCAGACGCCGCTGGCTCGTACGTCGACTCATGTGGAGGTGCAGTCCCAGGTTCCAGAGCCAGTAGATGACCAGTCGGATGAGCATCCTCGCATTGAAACGACCGGGTATTTTGATAATCCTCCTTCAGATACTCACAATGATGAGGCTATGGATGGAATGACAAAATCCGAGGTATCTCTAATGCGCCCTCTTGCCGAGGTAATTCAGAACACAGACCTTATGGAAGGCCACGTGGAAGGTCATGCCTCTCCAAGCGAAGGCAGTGAGGCAGACTTGTCCAGTGAAGCCGATGAGCAGACCGATGACAACCGTACTGCTAATGGTGCAGAGATGATGAGGCGCTCAAGCAGATCAAGCGTAGGTATACGTATGGTCGCTGGCAACAGTGACATGCTTGAAGATTCAGCAGACATCGAGCCAGAGACGAGCATGAATTTCGGGGACCAATATCAAGCCGATGTTCAGGAGGACGGATTATCTGGGGTGAGCGAGCCGAGTGACGACGACGATGGGGATGTGGATATGGGCGCGCCCATCAATTACCCCGACCCTAGCATTACTATGACGACTAATTCCGATGCAACCTCAGCAGGTGATTTGGCAGATCGAGGCCTTACTCGCGACGAATCATCAGCAATTGATCATCCCTATGGACTGGACGGATCCACCCTCAGTCGACGCTCTCATTCGGCAAAGGATCACGGTGAACAGGAGATAAGTCGTTCAGCACGGCCTGACGAGCACCTGAGCCAAGACGAGGATGCTGCCTTTGCGGCTCTCGACGAAGCTCTGCACACTCATGCGGGCCACGTGATAGAGGCGCACCAGCCTCCGGTGACCACGCTGTCCTCCGCGATAGGACCAGGACGGGTGCCGTCAGTAGAGCCGGCAATTACGCATGAAGAGCCAGTCGATACTCCAGCCGCAAATGTGGAATCCCAGACAAAGGAAGAGCAGACCAAGTACCATGCAAACGAGCAGGACGTGGATGCAGAGGCAGGGAAATATAGACAGGATGCATACACTGCCGTGCGTCCGGAGAGCCCTACAAGGCCACGGCTTCCACTTATCGAGCCGAAACAGCGAGCGATTGAGCGGACCGCGCAATTACAGCGAAAATCTCCACCTAAACGATCGCCCTCAATTGAGGTCGTCGATTTGACAGAAGTGGGTCCGATACCATTCCCACGATCTACATCCGCCCGACGACAGATCCCTGCACGTCCTGAATCCATTCCTGATAGTGTCGATTCACCCGTAACAACTCTTGCTCTGGATTCAAGTCCTCCTGCGCGGACAGCTAGGCGCAAATCTAGTTCTCCTTGCGACGATGTTGTTGGCAGTCAATTTGCAGTACAAGCTTCACAGGAATTAGGCGGCACACAGTACAAAGCGCCTTCAACAAAGTCTCGTCCAACATCTCAGCTGTCGCGCATTGCAGAGGACAAAGACCAGGAGATTGAGGACGAGAAAGACCTGGATGAGAGAATATTTGCAGCCTTGGACGAGGACGATTCCGCCACCGAGCATGGGAAAGCACGCGAGCCGCAAGATACACGACCCGCAAATTCTGCAACCTCTCAACCACCCACCGACTCTCTCCCTGATGTTTCTAGCGACGCAATGTCTGACCAACTCTTGCCAACCCAATCCCGAACCAGCCGCCGCCGATCGCGCCTCAGCCTCAACCACGCCGCCCTCGCCACGTGGTTCACGCCCCACCGACCCCTCTCACCAAGCCGACGCAAAACCATTGCCGCCCTGCCCGAACCCCTGGACTTCCTCAATAAAGTCCCCTCCTCCACTGCTCCTGCCCCGACTATCATTCGCCACCGAGGAGAAAAGAAGAAGAAATTCCGCTCCATCTCCCCGCCGCAATTGAAGCGTTATGCACAAAGCCAAGGCCTCTCGACGAAGCTGAGCTACTTCACACCGCTGACGAATCTGGACTTGCAATTGGGTGGGAATGGGGGGAAGGTGGATGTTCTAGCCGTTGCGACGGGGAGGGCGGATGAGGTGAAGCGGGCGAAGGCAGGGCCGAGGGATTGGTTTACTGTGCTGAGGATTAGTGATCCTGGGGTGTGGGAGCAAGAGGCCGCTACTCTAGCCAAGAGTCAGGGCGATGGGGACGCTGGTGCTGGGGAAGAGGAAGAGGTGAAAGGGGAGGTGACGAATCGCGAGTTGGAGGGGAAGGGAAAGGGCAAGGTGCTGGGAAACGGCCACGCAAATGCCGGGGAGGATCAAGCCAACACCGAGTGCAACGGGACCGAAGGAGGGCGCGGGGCAAGAGAAGACATCCGCGTCGAAGTCTACCGTCCTTGGAAAGCCAGCTTGCCATCTGTCGAAGCAGGCGACGTGATTCTTCTCCGCGCCTTCCACGTCAAGAGTAGAGACCGCCGCACGTACCTCCTCAGTGGGGAGGAGAGCGCGTGGTGCGTCTTCCGCTTTGGCGAAGAGGACGGTGAGAAGCACCCTGCTAGGACCAGAATAGGTCCGAGAGAAGAGATCAAAGGCCCGCCACTGGAGATTGGTGACGAGGAGAGGGGAAGAGCGCAGGAGTTGAGGGGATGGTGGGAGCTGGTGCAGAAGGTGGAGGAGAGTCAGGGCCGGTGATGAAATTATGAACGCACTGTACTATATCATAATTGCTATCAAATGGGTGTCATACCCTTGCTCAAGCTGTCATTCTGTCGTTTGTACATCTGTGCTCTATCGTGGTGATCCAGTACAGGGACTCTAAAAAGCTCCTCTCCCAGGCAACGGATCATTTTCCTCCACACTCGGACAAACATCATCAAACACCCCCGCATCCACAATCTCCTTCCCACCACTGTTCCCCTTCCCAAGCAAGATCAAATTCTGCTCCTCCTCCGTATACCTAGGCCACCCATACCCCTCCAACCCCCTCTCCGGATCCCTCCCGAAAGCCGCCCACGCGCCCATAATATACCTCCCCAACTCCGCCTCCTCTACCACATCCTCCTGCCCGGTAACATCCCTCGTCGTCCCAAACAGCAAACTCAGCTCGCTCCCATGATACGCCCCACTGCTCGGATAATCCCCTTGAGCAGGATACAGCCTCAGATTCTCCCAATCAGGCATATACCTATACCGCCACGTGGGCGTACCCTGCTTCACTCTCGCATCGACAGCGTATTGAGTCGGACAAGTGAACGCTCGCTGATTGAACAGATCCCATGCCTCCGGGGCGAGGGTGCGGTTCGCGTTGCAGGCGCTAACGCGATAGAAGCCTGCTTCGTAGTCTGCGTTGCCTGCTAGGTAGGGGATAGGGGCGAAGGAGCCGTTAAGGGAACGGGATGTGTAGGTCGACAGGGGGAAGACGGTGCGGTTGTCGATTGTGGGGTGGAATGTGGCTTGGGCTAGCGCAGGTGAGGGAAGGACGGGGACGTTGCGCGAGGCGGCGAGGAGGGAGGTGAAGTTGGCGGCGCGAAGGCAGGAGAGGACTAATTCGGGAGGGGAGGAGGCACCGCCGCAGTTGAGGGTGCCGGAGACGTTGTAGTACAGGGAGGTGGAGTAGGAGGGGTCGTTCGGGACGAAGCTGAAGGAGGTGCCGGAGTGGGAGATGATGCCTGCTACGATTGGGTCGGAGGGGTAGGCGTAGGACCAGTAGTCTACGCTAGAGCCGCCGGCGGATTGACCGAAGATGATGATGCGGGTCGGGTCGCCGCCGAAGGACGCGATGTTGTCGCGGACCCATTCCACGGATAGTCGTTGGTCGAGCAGGGCAGCGTTTTGTTCTTGTCCAGGAGCACCTGAGAACCCGAAGATGCCGAGACGGTAGCTGACATGGTCAGCAGACATTAGAAGACAGGGAAGGGGTGTGTACCTGATAGTCACTACAACCACATCTTCCATGGATGCAAAGTATTGACCTTTGTAGAAGGGACTGTTTGGGCCAGGGATGGTGAAGCGACCGCCATGGAAGAAGACAAAGACTGGCTTATTGTTCTCCTTAAGATCTGTCGGAGATTTGGTCCACACGTTTAGGGCCAGGCAGTCTTCGCTTTGCAGGTTGGTGTTCTGAGCAGTGAATGTGCTGTAGACGGAGAGTCCATTCCCGGTAAAGTTTGGGAATTGTGTCACCGGCGGCTTGTTGGCTGGACAGTCGCTGCCGCATGTTAGATCTTTACGCAGTAATGAGCTGGACGACCTCACGGATTGAAATTGGAAGCATTGTAGACGAATGCCGCTGGTGCTTCATATCGCCTTGGGGCTGCAAATCTGAGTTCACCGGTGGGTGCTTGTCCATATTTGATACCGAGGAACTCAAATGTACCGGTTCTGTTTGGAGCTTTGTGACCAATGATTGTACCACTGCTTGAGCAGACTGAAGGATGATCATGAAATTTGGTGGCCGATGCCAGTGCGAGTGCGGACAGCAGCAAGAGGTCCTTCAGCGCCATCGAAAGTGATCTGATGGATAGCGAGAATGCATACGAGTGAATCAAACCTACCGGACGAAGTCACCTCATAATCATTCGTTGCCTGAATCATATTTCTTGGGCAGAAAAATCGCTAGTAGCGAGTCGAGCTAGCGCTGACGTCGGGGATTTGCAGATCATGAGGTTGATGAGCTGCATTGAGCAGGTCCCGGCAAACGCCACGTGGATTGGAATGACGACCGGTCGCTAACCACATATCGCATGAGGTAGCTGGACTGGATATGGATCCAGTGATGTTCCGATTAGAAGTCGATGGCCAGAAATACCACCGTCCATGCTGAACTTATGGAAGCCAAAGTCACGGAATTGTAGTGGGTCGCGAAAGCGGGAGTGATGTTTGTTATACAATGAAATTCGTGATTAAGATGCAACGGCTACAATATCGTCCAACATTGGATCCGTCTTTCCCAATGACATGGTCTTATTTTGCAGAGCCCTTAGAGCTTCGCCTGATTCTTCTTGCCTCCCACCCGCTGCTTGAGACCCTCCCAAAACCCGACTTTGGTGGACCCTTCTAACCAGGCCATGCGCTGCATGGCAGTCTCGGCATAATCTCTTGTTAAAGGCGCGACATCGTCTCTCATCCTGATGAGTGCAAACTTGTCCTTGAAGAAAGCCCACCATCTAGCCTCCTCACTACCAAGTTCCTTGAACTTCTCGCCTGGCGTTTCCTGCTCGCCAAATGGCATAAAGACCTCATACCAACCACGAAGCATCTCTTCTGGCTTACCGGGTTGACCGAAAGCATGAAGAAAAAATGTCGCCGCTCCAGGTACGACGGCGTCTAGCGCATGCGCGGGATGTGCATGGCAGAGAGCCCGCTCGATGGTTGCCTGTGCATCAAGCTGAAGGAGCGAAGTGTGCGTGACACGATAGATGCGTGCTGAGAGGGCCATGAGATTGGCATGTTCAAGGGGCGAGAGGTAGCTATCGAAGAGCCAGATATTCCGGCTTGGGAGGTGATCTGTTGGAAGAGTCTGGGCGAGGAGAGAGGCTGGCGGAGGAAGGTCCTCGGGATCGGGAGACTTTTTATTGGTGAGAGGATGTTCGAGCCAGTATTTGACCCAGCTTCGTAGGCGTGAAGAATCGGCGAATCGCTGAGGCATATAGTCGGCCGGCACCAAGGAGAACATGGTCGTGTGGAGGGAGGCCATGAGTGTGTGTTCGCGGCAAGCGTGCGGGATCTGTTTGGTGATGAAGAGGAGTGTGCGTCCGAGGATGCAGATCTGGAGCTGGATCTGCCTGGACACTTCATCGAGTGCGGCCTCGTCATCGTTCCAATGAAGTCTGAAGGCGGGAATGAGGCCGAGCAAGTCGCTAGCGATTTTTGTGCAGGCATTTGAATCAACGTCCTTGTTCGGGTCCGGATTATTGAGTGCATCATATTCGAAGAGCAAGAAGACAATGTCGAAAATGGACAGCGCCCATTCATGTTCGTACCCAAGTGTCTGAACATTTGGTCTGACGATCTCAGGTACTTTGTCGTCATATACCATGCCGCTCCAGGTCCATGGGCTGGGTGCGGAGAAGAGTCGCCGATACCACACTACCATGCAATGTGGAGGTCGGTACAGATGACCAGATCGTGTATAGCTAGCTTAGCAGTCATGAAGATTGTGAAAGGCTGTCGGATTTGGCGTCGCAATTGAAAAGGCTGAGAATGTATTGTGAAGGAAACAGGAAAGATGTGGTCATTTGGGGAATGTATCAACAACGAAATAGACACTTGTCACTTGCGAATAGGTCGTCGTTGGGAATGAGAGGATGATGACTTGCATCCTGAACCAACACAGATCTTGGACTTGCTGTAGAGAGACCTATGGGTCTGTAACGAAATAAATGCTATTGCAGACTTGTCGCTGCCCGGTCGAATGGCATCTTCATCGATGAAGTTCGATGACAAAGGTGTACATTATGGACACGAAGCTAGTGATAGAATTCAAATATAGCCGACTGAATTCTGTTTATGTTGAGACAAGAAGCAAGGCCGTGGACACCCTGAGGATGTCGAAGTTGGGCAAACGTCGTCGCATTCTGAAAAAGGAATAGCGTGCTTTTTGCTAGGGAGACGGGGCAGATGATGGCACGGCGGCCTGCTCGCCGACCGATACATGTGAGCTTCTTTATTTATCTTGCTACCTAAAGCACCTCGAAGCCTTGCCCACAACCAAATACAACCTGCATCTGTGTAGCGACAATAGCAGCTTCATCATCATCGAGAGGCGACTTTGTAAACCAAGAATTGATTCCCAGCAACCTCAAACATGGCGGCCTCCGCCAACGCGTTAGTTGTTCTCATCCTACATTGGAGAAGGATGGAATCCTGACCATGGCGCAGTAGCATCAACGTCAACGATCCAGGCTTGATTACCCTCGTCAATAAGCTTCAGGATGTCTTTACCACAGTGGGAGTGAGTTGCGCACGAGTACAAAGCTCCGAGCTGTTTGGCTGACGAGCTCGTCCAGGTACAAAACCCTATAGATCTTCCTCAGATCGCTGTGGTAGGCTCGCAATCGAGTGGTAAGAGTTCAGTACTAGAAAATATCGTCGGAAGGGATTTGTAAGCTTCACGGAGACATCACTAGGGTCATGCGACTGATGGACATAGCTTGCCTCGAGGAACCGGTATCGTCACGAGAAGACCTCTTATCCTTCAACTCATCAATCGAGCGCCAGCAGCAAAAGCGCAGACAAATGGAACATCAGAGTCAGTGGAAGGGACTTCAGACAAGGAGTCGAATGTGGATGAGTGGGGAGAGTTCTTGCACATACCTGGCCAGAAATTCCACGACTTCAACAAGATAAGGGAAGAGATCGTGCGGGAAACAGAATCAAAGACTGGTCGCAATGCTGGCATTTCGGCTGCTCCCATCAACCTGCGCATCTACTCGCCGAATGTCCTGACCTTGACACTTGTCGATCTGCCAGGTCTGACGAAAGTGCCCGTCGGCGATCAACCACGAGACATCGAAAGGCAGATCCGAGAGATGGTGTTGAAGCAAATCAGCAAGCCGAATGCGATTATCCTGGCAGTCACCGCAGCGAACACCGATTTGGCCAACTCGGACGGTCTAAAGCTTGCAAGAGAGGTTGATCCGGAGGGGCAGCGAACCATCGGTGTGCTCACAAAGGTCGATCTCATGGACGAAGGTACAGACGTTGTCGATATTCTTGCTGGCCGCATCATCCCTCTCCGACTCGGTTACGTCCCAGTGGTCAATCGTGGACAACGAGATATCGAGACTAAGAGACCGATCTCATATGCTCTGGAGCACGAGAAGAACTTCTTCGAGAATCACAAGGCATACCGAAACAAGAGCACGTATTGTGGTACACCATACCTTGCGCGAAAGCTCAACCTCATCCTGATGATGCACATCAAGCAGACACTACCAGACATCAAGGCCCGCATTTCCTCCAGCTTACAGAAGTACTCATCGGAGCTTTCATCGCTGGGTGACTCGATACTGGGGAACAGCGCGAACATTGTACTTAACATTATCACCGAATTCACCAACGAATACAGGACCGTCTTGGAAGGTAATAACCAGGAACTCTCCAGCATCGAACTGTCCGGTGGTGCTCGTATCGCATTCGTCTTCCACGAGCTGTACTCCAATGGTGTCAAGGCCGTAGACCCATTCGATCAGGTCAAGGACATCGATATACGCACGATTCTGTACAACTCTTCTGGATCCGCTCCGGCTCTTTTCGTCGGCACGACAGCTTTTGAACTCATTGTCAAGCAACAAATCAAGAGACTGGAAGATCCATCGCTGAAATGCGTGTCATTGGTGTACGATGAGCTGGTCAGGATTCTTGGACAATTATTGAACAAGCCCATGTTCAGGAGATATCCTGGACTGAAAGAGAAGCTGCACACAACTGTCATTTCATTCTTCAAGAAGGTCATGGATCCCACGAACAAGCTTGTCAGGGATCTTGTGGCCATGGAAGCTTGTTATGTGAACACGGGACATCCCGACTTCCTGAATGGACACAGAGCAATGGCGATCGTCAACGAGCGACATAGCGCAGCCAAGCCGGTGCAGGTTGATCCAAAGACAGGCAAGCCACTCCCAGCATCCGCCATGCCACCTCGATCAAACTCGCCATCATTGGACGGTGACCAGGGATCAGGCTTCTTCGGCTCCTTCTTTGCCAGCAAGAATAAGAAAAAGATGGCTGCCATGGAAGCTCCTCCCCCAACTCTCAAGGCAAGCGGCACTCTCAGCGAGAAGGAGACCCAAGAGGTCGAGGTCATCAAGCTCTTGATTACAAGCTACTTCAATATCGTGCGGAGGACAATGATTGACATGGTCCCAAAGGCAATCATGCTTACCCTTGTTCAGTAAGTCTCTCTGCTGCCCAAAAAACGGCCGACACTAATGATTTCAGGTTCTCAAAAGACGAGATGCAAAGGGAATTGCTCGAGCAAATGTACCGCACTCAAGAATTGGACGATCTGCTAAAGGAATCCGACTACACCATTCGACGACGGAAGGAATGTCAACAAATGGTCGAGTCGCTTGGCCGAGCAAACGAGATCGTCAGTCAAGTGCAGTAATCGGGAGGAGGTGTGGTAGTCGTCTTTGTCCATTTTAGCGCTTCTAAGATGTTACGTACACGGGGCAAGTCATGGTGCGGTGGCTGTGGTAGGATGGGCAGTGTATAGACCGTCAGGAATACTCAGATATCAGCATAGCTACCAGAAGAAAGAGTCGCTGTGACAGGAATATGCAGGGGTACTTTGCATGTGATCCTTTGTGAGCACGTGCAAGCAGTGGACCCTGGTCAGAAACAAGGTTCGCACCGCAACGATCCCAAAAGTCAAAATTTCACATCAGGCTACAATTTTCTGCCGGTGTGACTTTGCCTCACATGTTACAATCGCAAATTGAAAGCCCGAGTATTCGAAACCGATACAAACGTGCCAGCATGGAGTCAGAGAAGCCGATTCATACTATCATACTGGATACTGGTCCAATCATCAGGAACCACCCTACCGTCTCTTCACTCCTAGCGCAAAGTGAGGAAATTATAACGGTCCCATCTATCATTTCCGAAATCAAGGATGCAGTTACCAGAGCACGTGTTGAGACTACTCTGATTCCTTTCTTGAAGATTCGGGCGCCTACAGAAGATAGTCTCAAGTTTGTGTCGGACTTTGCTAGGAAAACAGGTGACGCTGCAGTTCTGAGCAGGGTTGATCTGCAAATCGCTGCCTTGGCTTATGAGGTTGAGTGTGAGCGGAATGGAGGCGACTGGAGACTGCGAAGAGTACCTGGTCAGAAGAGAGTAAATGGATCGCCACCAAAGGAAGACGATGCGACTAGTGGCGAAGATGTCAATGGTGAGGTCGAGTCAGCGACTCCAACAGCAGAGTCGCTGGATATCTCCACTGAAGCCGAGGTATCAGCAGCAAGCCCAGATGGACCCACCAATACTGCACCAGTAGCAACAGAGACACAAAATGCCGATAGCACCGCCACTGCGGAGGGATCTGAGGCTACAGAAGAATCCGCCGTCAAAGCCGAAGCGGACCTCTCCTCAGATCTCGCCAACACATCTCTGCAACCCAAAGTCGAAGAGCCCGCAGCCGACTCAGCTCAGCCAACACCACACGACAGCGCATCAGCGGACGAGGACGAATCCTCAGACGGCGGGGAATGGATCACCCCCAGCAACCTCAAAAAGAAACTCGCCACCTCCAGCACCTCGACCACCACGCCACCTCCGGCCAAAATGCAAGTCGCCACCCTAACCACCGACAACGCCCTACAAAACCTCCTCCTCCAAATCAACCTCAACCTCCTCTCCCCCTCCCTCTCCCGCATCTCCCAGATCCGCACCACCCTCCTCCGGTGCCACGCGTGCTTCCTCCTCCACCGCCAATCGGACATCCAATTCTGCCAACGCTGCGGCAAACCCACCCTCACACGCGTGACGGTCACCACTTCATCCTCAGGGGAGGTCAAGGTTCATCTCAAGCGAAACATGCAGTGGTCCTCGCGGGGGGAGAAGTACAGCATCCCTAAACCAGTGCATGGGAGCGCGAACGGGCGGATTAAAGGCGGGGGCAAGAATGGCTGGGGGAATGGGCTGGTGTTGGCGGAGGATCAGAAGGAGTTTCAGCGCCATGAGGAGAGGAGAAGGAGGGAGGAGAAGAGGGGTGGGGCTGGGATGGATGAGGATTACTTGCCGGGGATATTGACGGGGAGGAGGGAGAAGCAGGGGGGAAGGATGAAGGTGGGTGCGGGGAGGGATGTGAATAGTAGAAAGCGGTAGATGTGCATCAAGGTGGTAATACAACCAATGAATTTGACGTTTGTGGCAAGGGTGATGTCTTGCATTGGAAATGTGGGGACTATGATTGTGTCTTCTTCCACTCATCATGCAGCTTCTTCTGCCTGTCCCATTCTTTCTTCAGCTTCTTGCTTCTGCTCTTCGCCACGTCGTTCCCCTCCTTGTCCTTGGTAGGCATACCCTCGTCATCCCATGCACTGAACTCATCCGTCTTGAACATCTCCTTAGGATCAAGCTTGCCCTTTTCGAGCTTCTCCTTTGCCTCACGTTCGAGCTTCTCCTTCGCTTCTGCTTGTTTGGCCAGCTTCAGCTTGGCGAGTGCTTCTCGATTATCCCTGTCTGCTCGGAGCGATGCAGTGAGTGGTCTGACGAGTGCAGGCTGATTCTCGCGATCTTCGAGGTAGATGCCCAATTGCCAAAGGGTGTTGTCCCGAAGATCATCGCACATCTGGAGAAAGACTTTTGGTTGGGTACCAGCTGCGATGGCAGATTTGACGGAGTCGTGGAAGGACTTGAGGGCGGTATGGTACGAGGAAGCGTCGGAATTGGATGATGATGTAATGAGTGACGAGTCAACGCCTGCTGCAGCTATGGGGTTCTCGATTGCTCCAGCAATTGCTTGTCGCCGTACCTCGTCTCGCAGAGTCGACAGTGGGTAGACGTACTGCTTCGCAACGTCAGGAATGTCGATGCCTGACCAGCCTAGCTTTTCCGGTCTCGAGTCCAGGCCGAAGATGTTCACAATCTCTGTCAACCATGTGCCAATTTTGACCGTGACAGAATCTGAGACTGCCTTTTCCGAGTTATACGCTGTGACTAGATCCGAAATTGTTCGCATAGCAGTAGGGGTATCAAATGAATCGCAAAGGGCGTCGTGCAACTTCGTCTTCGCTGCCTCTAGAGCCTTCGCAAGAATCTCATCTACCGAGCTAGAGCTTCCGTTCGATTGTGTTGGATTCCGCTCTAGATCTCGAGCCTTCAGGAAGAAATTGGTCACCTTTTCCTCCCATACACTACCAGCACTGATGACCTCGGGGGTAATTTCTAGACCGTCCCTCCAATTCCCCAGCAGGAATGCTATCCGTAAGCTTCGCGGGGTCCAATCTCCCTTTGCCAACGCTTCCCGAACTGTGGTGAAATTCTTTAAGCTTTTGCTCATCTTCGCTCCTTGTATACTTAGATGTCCCATGTGAATAAAGTAATTGATCCATTGCTGTCCATGTGAATGACTACCAGGCTTTGCCAGATAGGCTTCTGATTGTGCAAGCTCATTGTCGTGATGGGGGAATGCCAGGTCTATTCCACCGGAATGGATGTCAATACTCCCACCAAGCACATCTATCGCCATCGATGAGCACTCAACGTGCCAGCCTGGCCTACCAGTACCCCAAGGAGACGGCCAGCCGGGCTCGCCAGGTCGGGAGGCTTTCCAGAGGGCAAAGTCGGCGGCCGATTTCTTGAACGACGTTTTGCCTTTGCTCAGCGCTCCTTCACCGTCAGCCTGTAGATCTGTGTCGTTCTTACTCCAGGGCTCCAGTCTTGCATAGACTCCACCAGACCCCTCCCATGCCTTGACATCATAGTACACCGAGCCTTCATGCTCGTACGCGAAGCCGTTATCTTGAATCTGCTTGGTGAAGTCGACAATTTGTGGGCCATACTCAGTGACTCTGGTAAGGGTATCTGGTTTCTGAACATTCAACGCTCCCATATCTTCAAAGAATCGCTTTTCATACTCTTTCGTCAACGCCGTAAAAACAGAATGCTCGCTAGAATCTATCGTGGTCTTGTACTGGGAATCGAGGTAAGGGAGGAGGACCCCAGCTACTTTTGAGTAGAACTCGTCTGGTTGTGCTGTGGAGCCTGCGAGGCCTTCGGCAGCTGAGCTCGCCGTCTTGATGTGCATCTTGATTTTTGCTTCTTTGTCACCCGCAGGCGTCCCATCATTCGCGACAGACTTGCCAGCGAGGACGTGACCATACTTCTCTTGCAGCGCGGTGGGAAAGTTGGCCGGTGTGAGGTCTTGCGACAGGAGTGGTAGATTCGTAAGGAGGTATGTCTGGAAGGCCTGATTCGCAGCATCGAGGACCTCTGGCTCTATGTGCGGATTTCTCGCAATGTACTGTTTCAGGAAGTGTTGTTGTCGGGCAGCGATAATGATCTTGTCGTCCACGTCGGTAATGTTCATGACAAAGTTGACTTGGAACTTGAAGTAGTCCTTGAGGATGCGCCTGATGATATCGGTTGACACATAGTTGCGCGCGTGACCCAGATGCTAGCAAACACTTAGCCCTGCTATAAAACAGACTGCGTCCACTCAATTCTTTGTTCACATACCGCATCGTCGTACACAGTCGGGCCGCAAGCGTACCAAGTCACCTTCTTCCCCTCTGGATCTATTGGCACAAATGGCTTCTTATTCTTCGTCAAGCTATTGTATATGGACAGCTTTGGAAGTCTTTCTTTTACTGCTGGAGCTGGTTCTGGCGGAGGCGTCCATTCTGGCATTGCCGCCGCCATCTTTGATGCTGGCCGACGGAATGCGAGTGCTGTTGGCGGCGCGAGGAGGTGGGGGAACCAATGTCTAGCCTGAGCGAAGCATCGAAGGCCGGCGACCATCAAGTGGCAGTCATGGACTGATCGGAGGGATGAGTCGTAAAGTGGTCACTGGGTTGTCGCAAAGGAGGCACGTATTTTTGGAAGAGTGGTAGTTGTCCCTCTGACCCCGAGTCATAGGGCTGATTGACCGACACGAGCCCCGTGGAGCTTCAACCAATCATAGAGGCCGGAGCTTGCTACACCGAAAATTTATGGAAGCATTTCACGTGCATTTCCAACATACAGAAGGCTCGGCCGGATCAATATGTACGGGCTCGATGTAGATAATGTAATCTGTAATACTGACTGTACCATAGTCAAGATCAGGTGGTCATGGAGACTGTATCGCCCTTCTTCAATGCGGGACCTGCCGCCACTGCAGACTCACTTGCAGTCCTGCAAATGAAAAGAGACCATCAACTTCAGATCATATTATCGAATAGTGAAGTGCCATCAGAAGGCTACGCTGAAGGTGTGGTGACCAACACTCGATTCGGATCGTTCCCTCACAGTACGCTTCTCAATCAACCATGGGGAAGTCAAATCTTGGCATCAAAGGTCGATACTGGCTCCAGGGCAAAGGGGAAAAAGCGAAAACGAGATCCCAAAGATGACAGTGAGGGCTCATCCGAAAAGCCAGGTCCAGTCCAAGCAGCTATCGTTGCAGGCACAGGGTTCGGTCACCTCCTCCAGCCGACCCCTGAATCCTGGACCATCTCTCTGCCTCACCGGACACAAGTCGTCTACACCCCAGACTACAGCTACATCCTACAACGCATGAGCGTCACACCCGGCTCTCACCTCATAGAAGCCGGCGCCGGTTCCGGGTCATTCACCCACGCCGCGGCGCGAGCGGTCTTCAATCAACCCACAAGCGGCCACGTATACAGCTACGAATATCACGAACCACGAGTCCAGTCTCTCCAAGAAGAACTTAACTCCCACGGCCTCAATGAAATCGTGACAGTCTCCCACCGCGACGTCTACAACGAAGGCTTCCTCCTCTACCCCACCCCCGAGTCACCGAATGTTTCCTCCCCACTCGCGACAGCTATCTTCCTCGACCTCCCCGCCCCCTGGCTCGCTCTACGCAACCTCACCCGCCATCCCCTCTCCCCAGCCACGTACAAAGCCCTCACCAACCCTCAAACATCAGAAGCCAACCCCTCCTCCAACCCAGCCCCTCAGGACGCCGAACTCCCATCAGAATTCACCTCCCCCCTCGACCCCAACAGCCCAGTCCACCTCTGCACCTTCACCCCCTGCATCGAACAAGTCCAAAGCGTCGTCTCCTCTTTGCGTCAATTGGGCTGGGTCGAGATCAAAATGGTCGAGATCGCGAACCGGAGAATGGATATCCGACGAGAGCGGGTGGGGTACGCTGAGGACGGGCTGAGGGGGGCGATGGGTGGGCCGAAGGACGTGTTGGAGGCTGTTGGGCGGCTGAAGGAGGTGGAGGGACGGTTCAAGGTTTGGGAGGGGACGATGAAGGCTGCTACTCCTGGTCAAGATGGGAAGAGTAGAGAGAGAGATGGTGGTGTGAGTGCTGAGGGGGCGGAAGTGGTAGAGAATGGTGCGAAGGGAGCGAAGGCTAAGGGCGGGAAGGGGGAAAGGATGACTGCAAAACAGGCCCGACAGGAACGGAACAGGGAGATGGAGAGGGATAGGAAGGTATTCAAGGAGGGCATGTTGGTGCATCGAACTGAGCCGGATGTCAAGGCGCATACGAGTTATTTGGTATTCGCGGTCCTGCCGGTGGAGTGGAGCGAGGAGGACGAGGGGAAGGCGGAGGAGCAATGGAGTGCAGAAGAGAAGGAGAAAGAGGTCGTCATGAGCAGTACTACCAACCTTGAGACCAGCAGTGCTTTCGAAGGGATTACTGCTCATCAGAAGCAGACGACTGCGGAGGATGAAGCTGATGGCAATCGTGGTGATCAGAAGCGGCAGAAAGTAGATACATGAAGTAGCTCTATCAACCGAGAACGATCAAGAAGACTATGTACATGAAGCAGAGATGTCCTCTTTGAAGTGCCGGCCACCCTTTGAGGCAGTTAGACTGCATTGCTCGACATTGACCCAAACTGCTCGTTCTTGGCAGGCTAATTGCTTGTTCTTCGCATCTTGAGCAAATGTGAGTAATCGTTTCTCGTCCATTTGGCTCGGAAGTGCATGTTGAAGCCTTCTAGCCTAGCACTTGAACACCGCAGGGCCAGGAACAGTGTAACTGGTTGGTTTCGGGTAGTACAAGTTGAATGAAATACCAGGATCCGTCCCCTTGTAGGCACCCGGGAAGCTCACAGTCGCCGGATTAGCACTGCCACCTCCTGTAATGCTCAATTGGGCACATTCCATATAGAACTGCGCTCCAGGGTAGCTCTGAGCGGCGTGGAGAGCAATAATCTCTGCTCTGAGAAGATACTGACCCGATGGTATGCACTTCGGGATGGTGAAGCTGACCTTGCCGGCATTGTTGTACAGACGGTTCACACCCCACTGGCCTTGAGCATCGAGACCGTCTTCGAAGATCTTGAACCACTTCAAGCCCTGTACGTTGGTGTTGAGGGCGCTGTCGACCTTGGCAAGGTAGATGATGGTAGGTCCGAGATGGGAGATGTCGATGGGGTCCGACTTGTCTGAGGCGTCACGACCCTTCAGGGTGTGGTGCCACTCAGCAGTTGCAGAAGCACCTGCAGGGACAGAGATGATCTTGGTGGGTGGGAAAGGCTTCGAGAAGGTATTGACAGCACCGTTGCAAACGATGTCAGGAGAGGTGACATCCATGATTGGTCTGCGATGGGTATCAGCATTGCTCAGAGTGGTAGGCAATTGAAGACCCACCCATCATACTCGACTGTCCTGACACCCTGCATGAAACCCTGGGACACACCATTGACCCAGAACTCGGTGAAGATGGTGTGGGCTGCCGTACCTGCGGCGAGACAAGAGAGGGCGAAGAACGACTTCATCTTGGCGATCTGGTAGTTTGTAGAAAACGCTGGAGATCAAGCATGGCAAGAGAGAACGGCGGATACTTATTATAGGGACAAGCAAAGACAAGCAATATACCCGATCAAATATCAAACAACCGGTTCACGGCATTTTTGAGTGTTCTGAGATTGGAAGAGTGCTGAAGATGTTGTCCTGAGCATTCACAGGCGCTTCGGAGCCATCTCTCCGGGGAAAGGTCTAGTACTGATGTAGAAAGGTGCAACAAGATCACTGGTAAGCCGTCTTCGGCCTGCATTGGTCGCTGCGGTTAATTCTGGGCAGACACGTCCGACAGCCTGAACAGGCGTTGAACGACCAGAAACACACGGCGAGTTTGATCATGTGTGCGGACCACTCCAGGCCGTGGTCGATGAAGGTCACTAGGCAGAAAAGGAGTGAAGAGGGACGTCGGATGTCGTGGCAATCGGCAACTCATGTCGCAAAGGCTTGTTTCGAGGGCATGAGTCGACTTGAAACTGAGGACAGAGCTGCTGCTTCATGCCTCGGCGCCATGGGTCGGGTTGGTGGATTTGCTCGCTATCGTCACATCATGATTTGCTCTGGGGTGAGCAATCTTGCATTGGAAATGATGGCGTGTCGTATGCATTCGGATGCTGCATGCCGGCCAATGAAGAGATTTGCATTAATTGTTTCGCCCTGGATCGTAAGAATTGATGAAAAAGAAATGCTTGATCGATGTTGGTGCTGTCAGGTCGGGAGGAGTGCGTTGAAAAGAGATGAAGGGGAACTCTGGAGCCGCCTTGGCGCTGCTTTGCGACGTTTCACACCTGATAAACGATCTCTCCCAGATCCACAATTGCGCCGCAGAACACACTGAACATGTCCTGGACCAGCTTTTCGCGAATGAGCATCAACCCATTTCTTGACCATGTCGCACGTGGCTGAGATTCTCCGGCTCGACATGAGTGGGTAGCCGCACTCAGAGTCGTCTCTGACAGGTCCAGAAGCACACCAAGCACTCGTGGAACACGCACGACCACACACAGGCGCTCCCAACATGCGGCTCGCCATCCGTGGCTCCCATCTTCTTGACATCCCAGGGCTCTCATGGCTTGTGGAGACCAAATCATAAGGGGACCTAAATGAACAAAATGGGCAGACGGTCCATCTAGTAAGTCTTTCTCCTACGTCGAAGATCTATCTCTTTCCTTCACATCCCCTCTGCTCAGTCGAGCGTTCATTCTTTTGATACGTTGATCGTATCTCACTGAAGTCATTCGTTTATCTTTGATCTTCTTTTCGAAACACAGACCTCCAGGATGAGGGCCTCTACTTTTCTCTCCGCTGCGTCTTTCGTCTCCACTGCCTTGGCGCAGGCAGCTACTACTCCCTACACCGATGCCGACACGGGCATCATTGTCTCGCAAGCTTCTCTCGACACTGTCAGCGCTGGCTCCTTGCAGCTCGGATTTGCTCTGCCCCCTGCAGATGCCGCCGACAAGCAGACAGAGTTCATCGGCCGCGTTGCCGGTACTTCCACAGGTGTAGGATGGACTGGTATCAGCTTCGGCGGTGCCATGACCAACTCCTTGTTGCTCCTTCTCTGGCCCAATGCCGGAAAGCTCACGACCTCTTTCCGCTACGCCTCTGGATATGTCCTTCCTGACGTCTACACTGGCAACGCCACCCTCACAGTATTGAAAGAGACGGTGACAGACAGCAACTTTGAGCTCATCTACAGATGTGTGAACTGCTGGACTTGGGATGGTGCTTCTCGTCTTCCCACAGATGGCAATGCCCAGGTCATTGGTTATGCCCAGGGCACCACTCCCCCGACCGATGCCGCCGACCCAGCTTCGGCCTTCACCCAGCACACATACGCCAACCTCTTCGGTGTGCCAGTGACCGATGCCCGCCAGGCCGCATACAATGACTGGATCGCTGCTGGTGAGCCAGCGCCTGCACCGACCAGTGCGCCAGCGACCAGCGCTCCCGCCACCTCCGCTCCAGCACCAACATCGGCCCCTGCCAGCTCCGGATCCGGTGTTCCAACCCGCGTTCCTGGTACCCCTAGTGCTTCCAGCTCGGCTGCTGCTTCTAGCTCTGCTGCTCCAGTCCCATCAGCTCCTGCAACTTGCGCTCCTGGCTCTGCTCCTGGCAACAACACTTACGACTACATTGTCGTTGGAGCTGGTGCCGGTGGTATCCCCATGGCCGCCAAGCTCGCCGAAGCTGGCAAGAGCGTTCTCCTCATTGAGCGTGGTCCTCCATCTTCTGGTCGCTGGGGAGGTACCATGCGTCCTGCTTGGCTCCAGGGCACCAACTTGACCCGCTTCGACGTACCAGGTCTCTGCAACGAGATCTGGGCTGATTCTGCCGGAATCGCTTGCCCCGACGCCGGTGCCATGGCTGGATGTGTTCTCGGTGGCGGTACTGCCGTCAATGCCGCACTCTGGTGGAAGGCTAACCCTGAGGACTTTGACTACAACTTCCCCGCTGGCTGGAGGTCTGCTGATATGGCTGACTCTGTCGAACGTGTCTTCAACAAGATCCCATGGACTGACAGGCCTTCTGCCGACGGCGAGCTGTACTTGCCCCAGGGTTACAACGCCCTCAGCTCTGCCCTCGAATCTTCTGGCTGGACTAGCGTGACTGCGAACGAGCAGCCAGGCGAGAAGCACAGGACCTTCTCCCACACCCCCTACATGTACTCCCACGGTGAGCGCAACGGTCCCATGGCTACCTACCTCGTTGAGGCTGATGCCCGCGACAACTTCGCTCTTTGGGTCAACACTACCGTCGCTCGTCTCACACGCACTGGTGGTACTATCACTGGTCTCGATGTCGAGGCTTTTGGCCAGGGCGGTCACTGCGGTCATGTTAACGTCAAGCCAGGTGGACGTGTCATCTTGTCTGCTGGTGTTTTCGGGACCTCTAAGATTCTGTTCCGCTCTGGTATTGGCCCAGCTGATCAGCTCGCCACAGTTGCTGCCAGCACATCTGACAGCGGCAAGATGGTCGCCGAGTCTGAGTGGATCGACCTGCCAGTCGGTGAGAACCTTGATGACCACACCAATACTGACACTGTTGTCCGTGTTCCGTCATCAGTCTTCTACGACTTCTACGGCGCATTCAAGGCCCCCATCGCTGCTGACCGTGATGCTTACCTTAACGGCCGCACTGGTATTCTCACCCAGTCCGCTCCCAACATCGGTCCCGTCTTCTGGGAGGAGATCGATGGTGCTGATGGCATCAAGCGTCAGCTCCAGTGGACTGCTCGTGTCGAAGGCTCAGCCAACATGGGCAACAACGGCACCATGACCATCTCTCAGTACCTCGGACGTGGTTCCACTTCCCGGGGTCGTCTCACCATCACCTCTGGCTTGTCCATGACTGTTTCCGACCCACCTTTCCTGAAGACCGACGAGGACAAGGCTGCCGTCATTCAGGGTATCAAGAACTTGAGGGAGGCCTTTGCCAAAACCCCTGGCGTCGAAATCATCTACCCTGCCGCCAACATCACCGCCGAGGCGTTCGTTGCAAACGTAAGTTGTGTTCTACCCTCTAGCAATACATCACTGACCTGATCTAGTATCCTGTCACTGTCGGATCCCGATCCGCCAACCACTGGATGGGTACCGCCAAGATGGGCACCGACAGCGGTCTCGAAGGCGGCAGCGCCGTCGTTGACCTCGACACCAAGGTGTACGGCACCGACAACGTACGTTCTCCTCTCTCCTTTTTCGCCCCCCCCACTAACCCTCCCAGCTCTTCGTCGTCGACGCCTCCGTCTTCCCCGGCATGGTCACCACCAACCCCTCCGCCCTGATCATCGCCGTCTCGGAGCGCGCCTCGGAGCGCATCCTCGCCCTCCCCGCATCAGGCGCGAGCCCCAACAGCACCCTCCCCGTCGCCCCTGTCGTCACGCCCTCGACCCCAGTCGGCACCGGCGCCCCTGTCCCCAGCGACGACGCGCCCGTGCCCGTCCCCAGTGGCCCGGTCGGCACCGGCTCCCCCACGAACCCAAAGCCGAGCGCACCCGCCTCGAGCACCGTCCCAAAGGTACCGTCTCTCCCTACTCGTCGTCCGTCTCCGCCTCGTCCCTCCCGGCAGCCCGGTAGGCCTGGTTCCCCTTGGCCCCGTCCTGGTAGGGGCCCGGTGAAGGGGAGGCCGTGGTTCTTGCCGCGACCTGGGAGGGGTGGAAGGGACTAGATTTCACCCATCCATCTTTGTGTTCCGGAAGAGGAGGAGGGGAGAAGGTGTAGAGCAGAAGTAGAGATGTTGAGAGAGAAAGGAGAGAGTGTGAAGCTGACTGTGTCGCGTAGTATGGCCGTTGCGGTGGTATCGGGATGGAAGCTAAGCTCCAGTGCGCTGAGGGGAGTGCATGCAAGGAGTGGAACCCTTATTACTTCCAGGTGAGTCACAAATCAGAACTATGATTATTGGGAAGAACTAACAAGGGCAGTGCGTCTAAGGGCTTGCTTGCTCTCGATTGACTAGAAACGGCTGTGCGCGCATGGTTTGGCTGGGATAGATGGAGCGTGGAGTAGAGGATGGAATTGGAGGCGGATTTACTTCTTTGTATAACTTGATATTATTGAAAAACATTTTTTGACAATGCTCGTCCTCGTCAACCCGTTCATGGAAGTTATGCATCATGTCCAGGTTCCAAGTCAGTCTCATGTGACATGGCCCAGAGCCCTATCATGATTCATGTGGCACGTCACAGTCGTTCAATCACTAGCCAAAATGGCCATCATGTATTCTCTCAGAGCACCACTTCAAGCATTCTCTTACAGAGCGCAGATTCACTGTTCATGTGATATACCGTCGGGTGGCCATCGATGTCGTTTGAGGACAATTACAGCGTCCGCGTCACCAGCGATGCCCGCAGAACGGTGGTCCGGATCCGCGATCAGAATGATACATGTCGTCCCTCTCCTCGGCTAGAGCGCTGGTATTGTTGATTGGCGTAGTGCCAAAGTAGGTTCTTTCAGGAATGTAGTTCTGTAGACTGGGGAATATATTGGCAATACCCAAGTCGGCAGGGATGATTTATCATGATGAGCATCTACGGCTGAGGGAGGCATACTGGCAAAAGCTACGTGAGCACATGGGTACTTTCTCGGCAAGGCCAGAGACGGCAATCCGAAGTGCGTTTTTCGTCGGGATCCTGTTTGCAGATGGCGAGGTGGCGGAGAGGATGCAGTCGGCAACGACATGGGCCTTGTGGAAGTACGGTCCACAGTACAGACTCTACACTGATCGACGGGACACTCGGAACGGGCCTGACACTCATGATCATCGGGTGCAGGGAGACAAGACGACATGCGTCAAGATACAGTAGTGATGTGTGACCACTCACCAGCAGCCTAGAAAGCTTGGAGTATCTGCAACAATCCGGCGTAGTCCTCTCGTCATGATGTGTGGGAGGCACACCACAACGACGGGTGCGGAAACCGCGTGTAAGCGGTGCAAGGATGATAAATCGAGGATCGAGTAGGAGTATCACTGTCCCAGGGCAACGTGTTCCTGCAGATATCCCACTCGAATAGATGAAAAGAGGTTGTCAGTCAGGTCGGAGATGAGAGGCCGAAAGAGAGCTTGTCAGGCCACCTGCAGCGAGTATCTTTGAATCGAATCGAGGGGATGGATGATGTGCCCTAAGCGGCCGGGGCCAGATGACTTGCATAGATAGCAATTTTCCAGTGGCCATTTCTATTCGTCAAACACCGCTTCCATCCCACCCAAATCGTACCGACGGCCATCAACCCCGCGCCCGAGTGTGTGCCAGACATTACTCCTCCATGCTCATTGTGACGACGAGCATGTTATCTGACAATCACTCGTGCAACTGCACAAGCCGACAACGGGAATACGCACGGCTCGGATTGTGGCATCAAAGGGTCTCTGACTTGGATGCTGAAGACCGAAGTTGTGCCTGGCTGCATGCGCCGTCGAAAAGTGTCCTTCCACACGGTCACGGTTCGTGCCATTCTTGCTCCAAACTCTGGTTGCGCTCCAGATCCAACGGCCACGTTCGGCTCTTTTAATTGCGATAACGGACGAAACTATGACTGTGACAGGAACTGGTAGGGCGTTGAGGACCAACGATGGTTCTCGTGTCTACGTATCTCGCTTCTGTCTTTGTACCACCTCTTTTCTGAATATCACATTTCCCGCGTCACTTCCTAGTCCGACTCGAGTTATGCAGGTCCTACTTGGCTAATCCCACGCCGCTATTCATGCCATAGAGAGCCTCATACCTGTCCATACAGATTTACCCCTCCATTGGACCGCTTTGAGCCGAGAACCCCCACGCTGGACCTCACTCCCCTCCGGACCATCACCCCGAGATTGCTAGTAGCTGGACTTTTGACCGGACGTGACGTCTCATCAGCACTCCATCTTCGACGCCATCAGGAACAGGATCACGCACGCTGGACAATCTCCATGGTACTCGACTCTTATCCACTGGTCTCGTGTCACCATCCTCCTACAGCCCCGGTCAAGCACACTGACGTCGCCGTAAGCCACCAAACGCATACTCCGCATCACTTGCATATCCTGCGTGCCTGGCTGCTGTACCTTTGCCGTCTAGACTGTTCCCCATTCGACCTCACGACTCGGATATCTACATAATTAGGACACCTCGCTTCTTTGTTCATCGATATCTTACAACTGCTTGAATACGACTCGCTGATCAATTTCTTTGATCATTCAACGCACTTGTCCTGTTCGAGTATTGGCACATTCATAGTCTGTACTCTGCAACCCAAATCCACACTTCATACCGAGCTCCAAACACAACAGACCCGCTTTGATACTATGACATCCCGAGTCCATTGGCCAGTTGGACAGGAAAATACCAATCGCTGATACACATCACTCGTTTGTATCCAGCACCATATCTATCCTTGACACTCTGAAAGAGTTGCTCAAGCATTATACTATATCAAGCACCATTACTACACTGGATCGTGGCAAGCATAGTGTATCTCAGCAGCTTGTAGGCCGCGATTAACAGACCGGACGATCAACATGGACCGTTCTCTCACCCTCATCAATGCTCAGATCCAGTTTCTGGTAGGTACTCTGCCCGTCAGCACCAAATGGCAATGACTAAATGCAACTAGGACACAAGGCTTGCTCTCATACATATACCATTGAAGCTGTACCCCCACTTCACCCAGCCTATCTTGCAACTCCTTGCTCTCGTAGGCATAGACGAGCCAGACGAGGATGGTATTCCTCGCCGGCCATGGGCATTCTACTATCCTTTTGCCAACATCTCCGTCACAACCATCGAGTGCTCCATCGTATGTCCTCGGCATCTTATCACCGAGCTCTTCACACCTATCCTCTGCTCGCTTTCCCATGCAGCACAGTCCGAGATCTCCATTTCACGGGACGACTACGTTGTCATTGCTGTCGGAGGAGAAGGTACCGAAGCTGGCCAACGAGTCCTTGACCTTACCGCTCCTCTAGCCCTCGCCGGCATCTCCATCTTCTTCATAACATCCTACTACTCCGACTTTGTCCTCGTCCCACAAAAATCCCGCACCGCCGTCGTCACAGCTCTAGAATCCCAAGGCTTCGCATTTGAGCCCCAACCCAACGGCCACAGCCAAATGACCAATATCTCTTCTCCCCTACACGCCCACCACCACAAATCCTCTCCTGCTCACCACCACTCGCACTCCTCCAGCAGCACCAACGGCTTCGACTTCTTCTCCTCTCATCCCAATGGCAAATCCCCCACCACACCCCCCGCCACAACCATCAAAGAATGGCAAACCCGCACTTTCGCCCTGCTGAAACGCTCCTCCATCCATCCCGTCCTAGACACCACCCTCCGCCTCGTCTCCGCCGCCGCTCACCGCGCAGACAAGAACACCCAAGCCCGCCTCACGCACTACATCACGTCCTGCCTCATCTCCTCCCCGCCACCGCGCTTCCTCTCCCTCACCCTCAGCGACACCGAGAGTCTCAGT